>JAVQJF010061364.1:0-21038 GCA_036023855.1 Gadopsis marmoratus
CAACGTCCTTGGTTCAGATCTGCCAAGCAACATTGTCACATGTCCAGCTCTCCTAGAGTAACTGCCTGTCTCCTGGAATGTCCTCCAGGCTCTTGAGACTGTGCTGGGAGACACAGCAATTAGCATTAATCTCAATGTACAGTTTAGGCTGCCTAGAGTTCAGCAATTGAAACACGGAGCTCTGCTGACTTAATGAATTATGTAGAAAGTTACTAGTCTTGACCTTGTCTTGCCCTCGTGGTGTTTCAAAGCCAAATAAATAATTGTTTCCTTCCAGGTCATGTATGGCGCTCTGGTAGCTTGCCTGGTGATGCGATCTATTTTCATTGTTACATGGTAAGTTTAAAATGAAAACATTAACACTACATTAATATTCAATGAAGTAACAACTTGGGCTTTTTTCCCCTTGTTGGTTTTGTCTCAATATTAGGGTGTACCCATGGCTCAAACCACTGTGTTACACCTCGTTAGGAGTCTTCATGTTGGGGTTCCTGCTGTGGAACATTGACAATATGTTCTGTGACACGTTAAGGTGAGAATACAAGGTGGAAAAATACTACGGGTCTTGTTATTATGTATCGACTAACTCAAAGTTACTTTTGGAATTCTAAGAGCAAAGTTAATGATCCTCCTTTTAAATAGTCAGCGACATTAGTCTTCATGCATTTTCTCATCTTAAGGACATGTTGGGCAGATTCAACGTAATGTTAAAGCCTGGAAATGTATCCACTGATTTACGGTGGAGTAAGGAATCTAACTTGAAAAGTATTTATTTTATCAAAGCTGCATGACGCGTGTTTAGATTTAGTTGTGAAAACATGTATAAAGTTCCAGGCAGTTTATTGGCACCCTGCTCTGGTGAATCTCATACATTTAAGTTGTTGGGTCAAACCCTTTATTTCCTTTCTCAGAGCCAGTAGACAATCGCTGCCCCCTGGTGTTGGAGTAGTAACACAGTTCCATGCCTGGTGGCACATCTTCACAGGCCTTGGATCCTACCTGCACATACTTCTCAGGTAAGCTCCCATCAGTAAGTGACAGGAGTCAGCTGCAGGGAGTTTTACTGTGGCGAGACATTAAAATATAACGTTCATGTCTTTTAGCCTGCAGATCAGGGCAACCTACCTCAAGTACAGACCAAAAGTAAAGGTATGTCTAGCCCTTAGCTTTTTGCATATATTGTAGTTTTTATTTAATTGCATTCATTCATTTATTCATTTGTTTGTCCTGTCTCATCCTTACTTTGTTCAGTTTCTTTGTGGCGTTTGGCCCACATTGCACATTGAACCACAGAAGACGAGCTGAATTGAAGGGATGGCGACCAAATGAAGGATGGTGATTGCCATATTCGGACGCCACCGGCACAGGGACCTGCCATTGCCTACCGCTGGCAAAATAGCCCACAACTAGGGGGTAGGTGGACCCCATGGCACCACCCCAGGGACCCTTTCAGTTCTGCACTGCGGGGATTAACTAAGTACAGTATAGCACTGAGTCCAGTTTTAAGAAATTCGAGATTTTTTCATTAATCATAATTTATTAGACTAGCAGTTCTGTAATTTTCTTGAAGTGTAATATTGCATTTGAACATTCATTTTCAATGCAAGTATGAAGTGTAGTCCACTTGTTAAATGTTAAAGGCATTATGCATGTTATCTTAATTAGGGTTTGGGAAAAGGGAAACAGTATCATTGATTCAGAATTCACATTAGCATATTTATTGTTGTATTTTGATTGTGTCTATTTGAATCTCCTGTGCCTAAAGATATTTAAATAGGTCCTTAAACTCAAGTGTAACTGAGGTTTTTGCTTATGTATACTTTTACAAGTAGCTGAAGGAGCTCTGCTGACACCAGGGCGTTGTCACACCCCTTTTCAAGGAGCATGGTACTGTTTTCACTACATATGGCAGGGTTCGTCAGCCGGCGGCGCCTGGGCCAAAGCTTCCCATCCAGCCCACGTAATATAAATTCATTCAGAAAATGTGAGGAGGAGGAAATGCGCTGCGGTATTTATGACATCTAGCATTATATTTTCCTCCTTTTGAAGTTCGGGTGCAGCTTTACTGACAGCTGGCATGACGAACGCACACTGATCAGTCCGTTCTTCATTACAGCTGCAGTTTCCATGTCAGCTTTCCTCTTCAGGCTCTTTGAGAGAATCATTTCTGCGTCTCTGGCAAACCTTTCAAAAGGCCATACTCCCCTTCTATGGCTCCGCCTCTGGCGACGTCACAATATGTTAAGTGTCTAGTCATCATTATGGATATGCCGTGTTTTTTAGGACACTGATATTGGCTAACAACTATAATGTTTCTCTTTACAAATGGAGTGAAAGAGTCAGTCTAGACCTGCTCTATATGAAAGAGTGCCATGAGATAACTTTGGTATATGGTGCTATATGAATAAAACTGAATTGAACTGAAATATTAAACAATAAGCAGCTCTGTATATATAATAGGCATCTCTCTCCCCCCTCTATTTATTCATTAATTCACTGTACATTAATTGGAATGTCCGGCCCCCATTTTGTCTGCTTTGAATAATTCTGGACAAAAGTCGTTGACGACCCCTGACATATGGAAAAGTCACTTCCAGCTGGAAAGCGAGCGTGATACCGTGTTAGTGTAGCTCAGCTGTCTTGTCTACATCCTCCTTCGTCTGCTCGGCCACAGGCTTCATTCTTACTTGAAATGTTCAATCAAAACATGCCAAGACTGGAATTATTTATCTCTGCTTGTTTGTTTTTGTTTTTTTTTCATTGCCAAAGTTGCTCTGAGGTTTAAAACAGTCGTGTAATGTGGGAGACACGTTCATCTTCACCTTTTATTTTAATCAACAAGCGATGCACTGCTTACAGTTTTGTTACACACCCGCTAACTCTGAATGTCAGCTGTTTAGGACCGCGCTGAAATGTCCCCAGGTTCTGTTCCCAAAGCAAGCTGAACCACTTTCCACATCTCAAGTTTCTGTGGACAGAAAAACGCTTTCACGCTCTTTAAAGTGATACTGCACACATTTGTGCTCTGTGAAGGACCTTCATAGCCACCCATCAAGTCCGTGGGAGGGGGGGGGTGAGTATCAGAATCACAATGAGCCTCCCTCAGTGTGTATTATGTTAACAAACCTTTTTGTTGGGATTCAACCAGCATCAACCCGTAGCCCTGAGTCTATCTCAAGCCATTATCGGTGACAGGGTGGCTGTGGCTGATGTGCACAGCTAACAAAGCCAACAAACCACCTGTTTAAGAGGAAGATTTCCTATTTGTAACTGTTAACATTGAGTCAAAGGACCAAGTGAATGAATGGAACGTGTCTGAATCATTGCATCCTCATAAGCTGCAGGGAATGGTGTGGAGACACAGCCAGGCCTCTTTAATACCTGTAGTGTACATAAGACTTAAACATGTCTCATAATAACACTACAGGTATTTATTACACTTATTTATTAGGCATTAATTCTTCCATTTCCTTATGGTGAAGAGCCAAGTGGCTCATACTGTACATGTACACCTTGTGGAGGAATATCCTTGTGAAACAGTCTGATACAACCACTAGGTGGCATACATTTCAAGCTTATTTCCGACATTGCCAAGCTTGTTGTAGTGCATGGAAGCACTACCGCCTGCCTGCTGTAGAACTCCTAGGATCTGTTCCTCAGTTTTCCTGCAGCCTGCTGGATCTGCGGTGTGAAATGAAGGGCTTTTTATTTCCAGCGCTTGTTTTGTTACTGTGAAGCCGTGCGTGTGTAATGGCAACGACGCAAGTAATTGTGGTACACTGGAAGATGCACTGCCGTCGTATGGAGGCATTTGTGTTTGTGTGCTGGATTCTCTCTGGAGACGACAAATTCATATTTCATTACGCCTACATGCTGTGTCACTAACTTGCATATTATGCTCGGGTATAATATTTGCATGAACCCAGTGTTTCAAACCTCCATAAGCACAATGTATAAACATTGTAAGTATTAACATTGTTCAAATGTCTGTGTGGAGTCGTCGGTGTCTGTTGTTATCTTGAAATCATTGCTCATCAGTGGAGGTGAGCAGCTGTCACAGAGGCCTTACTGTTGTCCTTGCAGTGTAATCCAAGTTGCCTTGATGTTCACGATATACAAACCGTTCTTTTTGTGCTTTTCCTACTGATCAAACGAGAACAGCCTCTAATGCAAAGTCGGTGCCTGATTCTTTGCCCTTCCATACATTTCATGTGTCCAACGTCTTAGTTGCAGGTTGTTCTAAAGCTGTTAGCTGTAGCTGCAAGCGATCATACGTATGTGATGAAGACAGAAGAGCAAACTCTGCCCACTGTTTTGTTGAACTTAATGTGCCAGTCTTTAATGATGTCCTGTAATGTCAAATAAAACTAAATGTGTCTGCAGAAGAGCTGCGTGCTGCCTCAGCCCTTTGTTTGGAGCAATACGCTGCGTTTCACTTCACATTTATAACGTGTTGATCTTTGGGAACTGTGGCTCAGAAGCGGGTCGTCCTTTAATCCCAGGGTTGGCGGTTCGATCCCGGCTCCTCCTGTCCACATGTCCAAGTGTCCACTGAACCCGGTGAAGGCCAGCACCTCGCGTGGCAGCTACGTCGCCATCAGTGTGTGAATGTGTGAATGAGACTGATCTGTAAAAGCACTTTGGGAACCATGAAGGTTGAAAAGTGCTTTATAAGTGACGTCCATTTACCCATTCACATGCATTCATTTGAAAATGACACGATGGCTACAGAATCAATAACCAGTGCAATACTAACATATGACTCATGACGTCTCTGTCCACAGTTTGGTGTATCTTATCAGAGGTGATACTATGTTGTAAGGGGTTTGAATTGAGTCATGCAACTCAAAGGTGCAGCACTTAAAATAAAATGCAGGAAACACACTTTATAAATGGAGCCTGTGTTTCCTGTATGACCAAACGTCACACTTCGGACACACATTGCCATGAAAACTCTGCAGAAGCTGAGGAAACCGTCTGTACTTTGAGGAAGTATTGTTTTGATTTTGCATCACTGTGGACCAGAAAGCGCACCGCGTGCAGGAGGCTTCTTCCAGAGCAAAACAACTTGTTTGTGTTTCATGGTTTCAACACGTATCTCTTAACGTCTTTCTATCGAGGATTCAGTTACTGATTTGCCCCTTTAGACCCTGAGTCATTTAGTTTCTGCCCACAGGTTCCAGAGAGGGTGAAGGTGTGCATATGCTGCATGTGCAGTGGAGCAGCCCACCAGCATGATGACAGCTGTGTAAATAGAACTACTGTACACTTTGAAGTTAAGTTTCAAGTTTCAAGTTTAATTGTCATATGCAGCTTAACACAGGGTCAACTATGCAATGAAATGTGCCGGTGATCCTTTAGACAAAACGATTATCTGAATTCTCTCAAACTTAGTACTCATTCCGCACTCTTACTTTAGACTTATTTCACAGCTTAGAGCCTTTGAAAATCTGATGTGAAGAGCAGCCAACTGCACGCAGATAAACATGCAGAAAGATGCTCGATTAGAGTTGCTAATCAATCCGTTTGATTAGCAACTCATCAGTTTTCTGTTGATGACATCTGCTGACCAGATGTTAATTTAAAATCCCTTTCGTTCCTTCCTCGCACTCTAAACTTTTTTTAATATCTATTTGTCAAATCTTCAGTTCAAGACTCAAAGAATCTAAAATATAAATATTAACATATTTACACTTTTTTCCGACCTAGTAAAGCTCTTGGTTCACTTGTGACAACAAGTTCTTAAAGTGTGCTTTTCTGTCCACACACAGAAGAAGTGTATCAGGGCCCCGTTTGTCTGTTTGTAGCATATTGTATACGGGGTACTAAATGAACCTAATTCAGTGTTTGGATTTTAATAATTGGTGCCACCTGTTTAATATAAGTTACATCTCAAGTGTCAATAAAATAATGTGTATAGCACATTTTCAATCACTAAATGGTTGAACGTTGCTCACAGGTTCAGCGCAGCAGCAGGTCATTTGTAGAAAGGCCTAAGCTGCCAGACACCAGACCAGTTGCAGGTGTTTGAGCGTACTGCAGACCAGCAAGACTTTATCGTATTTTTCTGTGAATACCTGGAGTGTGTTCTGTGTCGGGCTGTTTTAGGACAGAATATAACCTAGCCAAACCAAAACGATGTGCTCGGTGATGTGGCCCACCGCACAGAGGACGTTCGCAGTTTAAAGAACAGGTCTAAGCTTTCAAAACACTCTCAAACAACACATTCCCCTGCCTGAGGCTGGCTTTGCTGAGATTTCCAAATGATTAGTTAATACTGTAAATTAATCAGCACAGTAATCCAAAAAAAATAGTGCGTCACTTACATGTCATTCTCCTCCTTTTATCTTTTAATCTGGCAGTCCTACTTTATGTCAATAGCAGGGGGAACAAGTCATGATGTGAAATGTACAGCAAGTATATGGAAATGCAGTATTAGGCTGCAATTGTCCTTTCTGTGTAGTGTAAGAAGATCAAGTTTAGACAAAGAGTCATTTCAGTGTGTTCTGGACAATTACTGTGTGAACACAAACGCATCCTTTCATTGTCAACTTCAGGAGGATGTAGCATCGTCATTCCGAGCTAGATGATGTCATTTGGCTTTGTGTTAATAGCAGGCTATAATACACACACACACACACACACACTGTCGATCACAGTGTGCAGCAGATGGAGGTATTCTGAACATCAGCACACACCTGCATTCCACAGCTGACACAACTCCAGGTGGAAAACCACCTCTTCAGCGTGGTGACCGGTCTATAAAACCCTGCCTTCTTCAGCCGCCTGGCGTGGGCCAGCCTGGCAACCACTCCACGCCTTAAAGGAGGAAATGACAAATGATCAACATTTGATAAATGTTCAAATCTTTTCAAATAGATGTTCATTTGGTGAGTCAGTCCAAGCAGTATGCGATGTCATTTGCACCTCATTTCAGTTGTACTTGTCGGGTGGTTTAATTTGCATGCAAACCTCTTGCAGAGTAGAGTAGTTAGTACCTTAAGCTGTCAGATAAATGCAGTGAAGTAAAGAGTACAACATTTCTCTCTGACATGTAGTTTAGCAGAAGTAGAAAGTGGCATGAAAAGCCACAAGTAGTTGAGCAAATGTACTTTGTTGCACTCCACCGCTGTCATCACCCAGGTATTGCGAAACAGCAGGGCATGTAATGTTACAGGTTTTATTGGAAGCAACAGATCCAGTCTCAGCCTGCAGGGAGCGTATATATTATGAGTCAAGCTGTGTGTAATAGAGTCCTAATGAGTGTCTTTAGCTGGCTTTTACCACTTCCCTTGACTCAGTGTGTTTCATTTATTGATCCTCGTCATTCGATTGTCGTCAGACGTAGATGTTGTGGTGCTGGTGAAGGAGTGTGTCGCAGCTTCAGGTTGAATCTGGCTGAGATCTCGTTCCTACTGGTTCATGTTGGGAACGCCGGAGCTTCCAAAGAGGGTAAAGAGCTGATGAACGGCTGCTGGTTCTGACGTCATGGGGCCTTGAAGAGGAACAGACACACAGTTTTTCGCTGTATTTCAATTTGAACGTGCTCAGCATAAATAATTCCTTGTTTTCTCCCTTCAATCTAACTTTAGATTTAGTTGTTGGCAGTTTTTACTGTAAACATGAAAACGAACAACATAGAAGATTAGTTACATCATCTAGATGAGCATTCTTTTCTTAATCCTAAATTAGTCTAGGTCCCACCTTAAATTGTACTATTGCAGATTTTTTCGTGTTCGTAATGATGGGGTGAACTACTGTCATGGTGCCTACAGCCGTCTATGAGGAGAACGTCACCAGAGTATTAGCTATTCACAAAGAAGGCACCGTTGTTGGTTAACTACAGTCTACAGCCATAGCAGCTCTGTGATGCTGTACTAACCCTGCGTTCATGTGCTGTCGGAATAATTGGAAAAATTACTTTCCGACCTTAACCCTAATCCTAGGCCCTTCAGGTCGGAACAATAACTGCAGAAATGTTGGTACATGACCTGCATAACTTGATGAAAGCTGAAACACAGTGGACAAAAGGAAATGTTTGGTTTACATAGAGTTACCTAGATCAGTTTTTTATTAGCATCAACGCAGGTAAAGCAATATTTGAGTGGTTTTTAGGGAATGTACAGGGGAAGGGGGCCCCTGGAAACAGATACGGACGGGTTGTTTCAATGCTCTGGGCAGTAAAGTACATCTTCTTTGTGTCGTCCATGTTGTTCCCATATTACAGCTTCAAAGCTCATGAACACACCAAAGTTGGAAGAACGACTTCGCAGCTCAGGAAGTTGGACCATCATTGGAGCACATGGAGATATTGGACGAGAGAACGTTTGGCAGGTGTAATGTTTATCATGCTCACTATCTTAGTTGTTGCATGTCATCCTGCTTATAGTTGCTATTTAGCGCCGCAGACAAACCACAGCAGAGGCTGATGGGAAAGTCATTAGCTTTGCAGGTATTTGGTGACAAATTCTAACTTTGTCCTGATGATGGCAAAGTTATTACAATTCATCGTGAGAGGAAGATGAATGTGTGTAGACGCTGCCGTCCACAGAGCCATGCTGTGTTTATTCGCTGCCACACTCGGCAATTCATGGACATTTAAAATGAATTGAAACAAACTGGATTCAATCATTTTGAATATTCATAGTGCAAAGTTGCTAATCAAATTTCCAATTACTTATTCTACTGATTGATTCTTCAGACCTGATCTCTCGGAGAAGTGTTTAGACAATGTAAAGTCGAGTATTTCGTTACACTAATAGTATTGCAATACACTCGTGTACCTGTATGCTGCACATCCTTAATCACACAGCTCTGCTTAAGCTTGCAACACTGGCCTTGTGGGAAACAATGGTCACCACGCCTGCTGTGTTACAGTCACGAGGATGTGAAGATGGAGCAACGTAGCGGATGTCAGAAGATGGATTACAGAGCGTTGAACATGCATGTGAAGTGAAAGGCTTGTTTTTAGTTTTAGCTGTACTGTCTCTTCAAAGCAACACTAAGACTGCAAGGATACGTTTCATCAATCGTACCTTAAATCAGCTCTTGACTTTATTTGATTAATTAGTTGTCTTTATTATTCCCAATTCTTATTAGAGCTTCCTCATTTGGCAGGATCATTAGTCGAGAAATGATGCAGCACAATAAATCAGCCATATTGATTTCACTTTGGAGACGGTTCAGTAAAGGTAAAGATTATAATTAATGTATGTCTGTGGGCTTTAACCCAAAGTGACAATCTACGTTTTTTTAAGCCCTCAATTATCCGCCATCATAAATTGACACTGCAATGTTCTGTAACACTTTGAATATAGATATCTGTAGCTATATTTTACTACAACAATATGAATGACACACAAATGATATACTATTATATAAGATGGCTTCCAGACCAGCTGGCTTCAGTCATATTTTATGAGACGTCTGTTGCCATGGTCCAGGTGCATCTTTTGGCCACAACATTAAACATGCACAACCAAATTGTGTTGATTCCTTCCATAATGTCATACAGCGCTGGGGGAACTGTTTTGGAGCTTCGAGATGCAACATAAAGGACTCACAGTAGTTCCATCTCAAATCAGCGCGCATGTAAAGCAGATTCAAGGTATGTTGCAAATGTAAAATCACAGCGGTTGTTCTCTGCGGAGCACACACAGGATTACCGCTGACAGAAGAATTTTGAATTTAATATTTGTAGCATAACTTGTCGTTATTTTAACCTTCCAATGTGCATACTGTTTGCTGTCCTTGGCCCCTGCAGGTCAGGACAGCTCTGCAGTTCCCATGAACCAAGCAAGTGATAGAGTTTCTTCCCCTTTGATTAGCAATGGTGATAAAAATGTTTTCACTCCTAAATCTACAATAGCATCAACATTGCTTCCTGAGAATGTTCCTACTCTGACAGACTTCATAAATAAGGGCCTTTAAAGGGAAGAAAGACAATGCATGGAGCCACCTGGCTGTTCTTGTTGGGACAGGACACTCACACATAACTAACAGGTGGTCCTCACTGCAGATTAGCATACAGCCCTGAGTATCAGCAGCTGCACATTTCAAGGACAGACTGACTTGCCGGGACTCCTGTCTGTCAAACATGAAGATGCTGTGGCTGAGTCTTCTGAGTCTTCTGATGCCTGGCCAGACACTTGTCACGGCGTTGCCTCTCCGAACTTCAGAACTGCCTACTCAACCTCATCCCGGAGCACCTGAAGCTGACCGGGCGTTTGCAGAGGTATTTACCAGTTTGTGTGGGATGTGACCCCTGTCAGAAAGCCAGGTTGACAGGTCTCTGTGCTGGGATGGTGGTGTGTGATTTATGGGAGAGTCACCGTGGACAGATTTATAGCCCCACTACCTTGACTGGAGTGGATCTCTGCTCAGGCATGGTTGGGTTAGTTCAGCTAAATGCTGGATTTCCCTAAACGCTTCTTAAATGACCTCATTGTTGACCCACTGATGTCTTTGTTCCTGTTCCCAGGTAAATACTGTGTACAGCTCCAGAGATGCTTTTCTAGAGGTCCGCTAAAACTGTTTGAAGAATGGTTTTTTTGGGGGGATATACCTTTAATAGCAATATTGAAATAAACCAATCCATGTTACCTATTTTATTTCTCCACAGGTATAATTGTGTTTCACTTTTTTGGCATGTTTTCCTCATGATGATCACTGATGGAAGTCATAGTTTCCCTTCCATTTTTTCACCATCACCAAAACTTGTATTCAATAACATGACAGGAACCATCTTAAGCAGGAAAAACCCATCCAGCCATACAATATTTAATGTTAATTAATGACTTGGTGGATTAAGGATGCATGGTGTTACTGAGAGCTGGTCATAGCTGCTGTTTGCTATCGTGAAGCCAAATCAGGTGCAAAACAGCTTCTAAAATAAGAACAGCATTTTACTCATTAATTGAAAAATGGAGATGTTTGCAGATCTCCAGTTTTCAGTTCATGATGTCTAATAATACACAACTGTCATTACTTGTAATGATAAGAGAGCAAACTAAATCTGTCTGAGTTGTCTAAGTCATCTCCTGCGATGTCTGCCCGGGCGAAACGACTGAAGGTGCACTGATAATGATTCTTTCTGAGCTCCTGAATGTCTCCACTGTGAGTCTGACTAGACTCACTTCTCAAGAAGGCAGTAAAAATGGCGTTATCTTGTAGTAACAGATAATGAACAGCAGTCAAAAGATATGTGAGCCACCCACACATCTCGTGCCAAGTGAGACACGTCGAATGACAATGCGGCGTTTAAATGTCAGCCCGACATTGGAATTCCCTTTATCTTACATGTTCCAAATGTTATATTTTCTTAAAAAACATTTAAATGTTCCTTATTAACTGAGATTTTTATATATTTCATCATTCAGTGAAATGAAAAAAGTTACATTTTCTGTAAATTTTAGTCCTGAACGCGGCTTCAGAGCCTTCTCAGCGAGTTGCTGAGCCCTTTGTAGGTCTGGGTAGTGACAATCAATACATCCTGAATACCCATTGTTTTTTCAATAGCATCCAAAACTGTCAAGAACTGAGTTAGTTTCATATTTGACAAATTTTGAAAAATGTCAAATATGTTTATATTTCCCAAAATAAGGTCATAAATCATATAGGCACTAATAATGACACTCAATGCAAGTTCTTTAATCATTTATTTTTTGTTGGCCCAAATATAGTCCAGTTACTCTACAGTGAGTAATTTATTCTATATATTATATATTATACAGCTACTAGTGTCCTTAGATGGACTAATAATAATACTTCTATAAAACTTCTGTTCTATAAAACTTCTATATATTATTTATATTTAGAATTCTTTGTCGCTGTGCTTTGTTTTTTCTGTATTACATTTTTTCTTATTTTATTTGTACAAAATCAATCAATCACAACCAATTAGCACTAACATTACAGACGTGTTACAGTAAATGGAATATTTGCCCCTGGTGGTTACTGTACAAAGTAGTACAAGAGCTGCAGTAATACTATAAGTCAGAGGCTACAGTATCTGTAGACCTTGTGTGGCTGTTGTTGATTACATGAGTGTAATGAGTGCAATTACATGAGTGCATTATTAAAGGTTTGAGAAAATATTATTTGCAGCTTTCAACAACAAGGCAATTCAAAGTGCTTTAAGAAAAAAAAAATGACAATGCATCCTCAGTGCAGTCAAGATATGAATATACGTATATTTACAGCTCTGGAACAAATGAAGAGACCACTGCACAATGATCAGTTCTCTGCTTTTACTATTTATAGGTATGTGTTTGATTAAAGTGAACTTTGGAAAATTTGGAGTGGTCTCTTCATTTTTTCCAGAGTTGTATATACATATATACAGTATATATATCATATTATATCATATATATATATGTATATGATACAAATAAATAGCCCCAAGCAAACAGAACAGTTTTGATCCCTGGTTTAGAGTTGGAGCAGACCTCCAGTTTTCTGGGAGTTGGTTCCAGATATGTGGTGCATTAAAAACTGAATGCCACTTCTCCGTGGTGACTTTTGACCGTGGGGACAGTGAGCAGACCACTTGTTCCAGACCACCTGAGAGGTCTGGATGATCACAAGAGACCTCAGTGATTTTTAAACCAACAGAAGAGTTTTAAAATCAGTTCTCTGACACAAGAAGCCAGTGTAAAGATCTGAGAGCTGGAGTGATGTGATCCACTCTCTGTTTAGAGGCCACGTTTCAGGAGCAACTGAAGATAAATAAAAATCCTGCTGGAGAAAACAAAACATTGTTCAGTTTTGTTGCTCAGCATACATTCATTACCTTTTAGTTGACAGCAGTAACGAACCACTTTGCATGCTGACTGAATCACCTCTTCAGGAATATCTACAGCACTTCTACAGCTACAAGCCCAAGTCAGAGAGGCAGAAGAGGACTACAGACACAGATGAAGATGCTGATTGGACAACTGGACTCTGCGACAAAGTCCAGGAGATGCAGCGCTTCTTTGGTTTGCCCCCAAGTGGAGACCTGACCCAAGAGACTCTGGCAGTCATGAAGAGGCCACGCTGTGGTCTGTCAGATGTGGAACGATTTGGAAAGACGATTCGCTGGAAGAAGAGCACCCTCAGCTACAGGTTAGAAACAACCAGACAGCAGCGCAGTAAGAATGGCGCTAATGGGATGTTAAAGGAAAAGCAAGTGCGTTTCCATCAGGCTTAATCACAGACAATGAAGAGCATCCCATTACCACTGTGAGGCTATACTTAGGCACAGCAGAGCTAAATGCTAGCACAATAACAATGCTAACATGCTAATGTTTACCACGTTCACCATCTTAGTTGTTGACATTTGCCAATGAGCACTAAAAACAAAGTACAGCTAAGGCTGATGGGAATGTATTTGGTCTTATACAAAAGTATTGAACTTTTGACCTGATGATGAAAACGTTAAGGGATCAGTGATAACAAAGAAAGATTATTCCACTCCTCTGCCTGTAACAGGGAACGACAAGACGCCTTACATGTGTCAGATATGTAAAATTGTTGTAAAGGTCCATCTTTGTTCCTCAGGACCGCTGGCTACAACCTCCCCATCATAGACTCGAAGGTTCACAAAGTCTTCAGAGCAGCATGGAGGCTCTGGTCCAATGTTGCACCAGTGAATTTTCGCAAGCGGAGCAGGAGAGAGGCTGACATTGTGATCTCCTTCCACAATGGCGGTGAGCTCTAAAGAGACCAAATCTCAGCCAAGTTGCACTGCACATTGATTGTGACTCTGACACGTGGCATACAGGATGCACTCAGTATGACGGTTGACGGCACTGTTTGTTGCAGACCACAGGGACGGCTCACCTTTTGATGGCAAAGGAGGAGTCCTGGCTCATGCCTTTCTGCCTGGGTCTGGTATTGGTGGAGACATACACTTTGATGCTGATGAAGACTGGAGCTTAAATTCTACGGGTACTCGAGTTAGCGGTCTCGCACACTAAAAAAAGATTTTTGGTAGGACTTTGTTGGCTTTAAGGAATAGACTTTAACAACATTTTGGGAAATAGATTTTCTCGCTTCCTTGCCGAGACGTAGGCGAGAGGATGGATTCTACTCTCATGTCTGTACAGTGGAAGCTACAGCTAGGAGACAGTTAGCATAGCTTAGCATAAAGACTGGGAGCAGGGGGAAACAGCTAGCCTGGCTCTGTCCAAAGGTAAAAAATCAAACCAAATGTTCCAATCAAACGTATGTGTCGGTGCTGGTTAAAGGAATAGTTTGATATTTTGAGAGATAAGCTTTTTCATTTTCTTGCAAAGAGTTAGATGAGAAGATTGATGCTGCTGTCTGTTCAGTATGAAGGTACAGCCAATAAGCTTAGCACAAAACTGGAAGCAAGCTAGCCTAGCACTAACAAATATGCCTATCAGTATCTCTAAACAGTCTATATTTTCTGTTTAGCCGCTGCTGCCTGAAGCTACACATTTAACGGACACACGTTGTGGTATCCATCTTCCCATCTAACCTTTGGCACTAAAGTGAATACGCATATGTTGCAAAATGTCAAAGTATTCTTAACTTCATCAGAATACCTCAAATGTAAAGGTTTGGTATATTCTGTACAGTATATCAAATCTGTTGGGGAAACTGAACTGGAAAGTAACCACAGATTCACATTATTTTCCCAACTGAAAGTCTGATATAAGATATGTTGAGATCATATCCGCACAGATGGCAGGTGACAGGTCTGAATTGAAAAGAAAAGAAATCTCTCAAAAATATATTGGTTGAAATTTTGGGTATAATAGCAGCATCGCAGGCCTGAAAGGTTACTTCTAAGTAGTGAAGTCCTTTTCCTCTCACAGACATTGAAGTGTTTTGTGCAGCTTTACAGCCTTTCTGAGCCATAAAACCCCTTCAAGGTTTGTGTTCCTGCTCCAGGTTTCAACCTGTTTGCTGTAGCAGTCCATGAATTTGGACATGCTCTCGGCCTGCCCCACTCGTCTGACCCGGGAGCCATCATGTACCCAGCTTACAGCTTTGCCCCCAATCATGAACTTCAGCTCTCCTTCCGCGATGTCAAAGATGTCCAACACCTGTATGGTGAGTTCACTTGGCTCATTGCACTGCTTGGATTCAGAATGGTGGCTCATTCTTTTTCAAAGCCCACAGATGACAAAGTAAAATGTGACTGCATTGTGAGCTCGACTACAGCCTTCAAAATAAAGCTCCTCTTTAACTTTGCTTTGCTCTCAACTTAAACGTTTATGAAACTTTTTAAATTGAATGAATGTTGGATAGGTTTTCCATGTGATATATTTACAGTGGCAGTTTAGTTGCATGCACAAGATTTGTATGTGTACACATGATGACGCTTGTGTAATCAGCGATTTGTGTTGTTCTTCCCACAGACGTGGTGTAAGAAACCAGCTCCCACAGCTAAAAACCATAACTTCCTCTTTCTTATTTCGTCATCATTATTGTGCTGAAATTTGTTCTGTGATGTTAAAGTCACTTGAGAAACCAGCAGGGTTTGGTTTTGTGAATATAGGTTGTCCCGTTTTCACAGTCAAATCTGCTACCTGCATTATTACATACTGAAGATCTAAAGAGAATAAATAAGAGTCAGCTGCATTATGAGATCAATACATAATGGTTAAATCACATTAACATATACAGTCTGTTGCATTAGATAATTCGTAATGTATGTAAGATTATACTGTGTATTGGCTGCTAATGTAAATCATTGTTTTTGCTGACAGAAGCAGCTTGTTAGGAAAAGTGACACCTGGTGTCAGAGTGTCAGTGGTTTCTGTCAAAGTCTTAATAAATCAATAATGAATGTTTGATGGGAAGCATAACACCACATTAGAGATGCAACAACTGGCCGATTAAATGATTAATTAATCAAAGGAAAAATAAATGCCAAGTATTTTGCTGATCGATTCATCGTTTCAGTCAATTTTCATGCAAAACATTCACACATTTGCTGGTTCAAGCTTCCTAAAGGAGGATTTGCTACTTTTCGTTATTGTTCGTTGTTGGATTTTGGACTGTTAGATGGACAAAAGAAGCACTTTGAAGACGTCACTTTGGGCTCTGGGAAATTGACACTATATAGAGTAAATGATTAATCAGTCGTGAATGCATTCGGAAGCTTAATCAATAATAAAATTAATTGTTAGTTGCAGCCCTACATAACATGTGTTGCATACATATTATACTCCTTGCAGACATGTGCAACTTTGGCTTGGAACTGATTGTGCTATTTGCAGATGATATATTGTTGTAAATCACAGTATCTTTGCACCTGTCAGGCAGCTTTTAAATGCTGAGCTGGGCACACTTCAGAGTTTCTGTTTCTGTCAAATAGGCACTTAAACTGTTAACTTGTGTTGTCTGCAGGTATCAGTCACAATTTTCTTTCACTCGCCTCAAAAAACCCTCCACCAAGGACACCTGACAAATGTGATCCAGATCTGTCCTTTGATGCTGTAACAGGTTTACAACAGGAGGTCCTGTTCTTCAAAGATAGGTACGTAGACTGTACCAGTACCTGCATGTCTACGTCACCAAGGGTGTCAGGCAGACCTCTCACCTGCTGTCTCCTTGGTTCAAGGTTTATGGGCGAAACAATGACATTGACACGGTGTTTGAGATAACTTCCTGCCTTTTCAGATTTATGTGGCGCAAACATCCTCAGTTTGATGAAATAGGAATCACCCTTATTAGCAGCCTGTGGCCAGACAGCGTACCTCCCTACTTGGACGCTGTCTATGAGAACGTGGAGAGGAATGTTATTTTGTTTTTCAAAGGTAAAATAAAGCAATATTCTAAAAGAGCATCGTGAGCTATGCACTGTTCATTTCAATTGACATTTCTAATGATGGTAACAGCCTGAATGGGTGGTGGATATAATATATAGGTAATATACTGTATCTGTAAATGTGAGACTAATGTTTATGTTTTAGGTCATCAATACTGGATGCTGAAGCAGTTAATACTTGAGGAGGGTTTTCCAAGAAACATCACAGACCTGGGTTTCCCCTCCAGAATAAGATCTGTAGATGCTGCTCTTCACTTCAGAAATGGCCGCTACACTTGGTTCTTCACTGGCCATGAGTGCTGGAGGTATTTAGGATCCTACAGTTTCCAGTCTTTATGCTGAGCAAAGCTAAGTGCCCGATGGCTGTATGTTGACAAATGTCTATCCTTAACAATGTAAAATGGGATGAGACGCTCAACTTTTAAAAACCTTTGTACTTCAATCAGGATGACTTTGCTGATGCCATTAGACACAGCAGGCTGTGGTTTACCATGTAAGCTATGAGCAGGAAAACATAGAGACAACATTCTATCTATCTCTCTATCTATCTATCTATCTATCTATCTATCTATCTATCTATCTATCTATCTATCTATCTATCTATCTATCTATCTAGGTACAATGAGCAGCGGAATATGATGGAGGGGTCATCAACACTTATAGAGCAACAGTGGCCGGGGATTCCAACTCCTATAGATGCAGCTGTCTTCTATGATGGTAGTTACATCACCTTCCTTCTCTGCCTTCTGCATTGTTACAATTTCACAACATCATTGCTTGAAACAGTATTTAATGTGGAATGTCCTGTGTGGCTGATCCATTTCAAAAGGCCTGTGTCTGTGCTGGTATCAGACGTTATCTGATAGAGCTGAGCTCATAACCATCCTATCATGTATAACCTACTGTATATGCATGTACTGCTATAGTTTCTTTGATGTGCATTGTATTGCTCTATTGCTACTTTACATTCTTCACTAAATATTAACATCTTTTGCAAGCATGTGATGAAAATAGCAGAGGCTGCAAATGAAGCTCCATAGTTTCCTGCAGTGACAAATCACTGTCATGTCCAATAAAGCAAAAAGAAAAGAAGTTCAGATTAGTTAGCATTACCACTGTGAACAATGATAATCTCATGTTTTAAATAAGCTTCCTTCAGTGTGTGAGCGTTACTGACAGTTGAACACCCCGCTAATGTGCAGCTTATGTATGTCAATAATGCATCTTCATTCCCAACAGGATTTGTGCACTTCTTCAAGGGAAACATCCGACACAAATTTGATTCCGACTCCAAACGCGTCGTCTCCACCAGCCCTGCTAATGACCTGCTGGCTTGCAAGAAGAAAGACGACGGTGAAACACTGAGGCAGTAGAAAGAAAGCACTTCCGCAGTGTGTGTATACACAAGGTGTTTCAAAACTATATATTCAGCAATAACTAACAATACCAAATTAGGAACTATTGCATGATCCAGGGAAGTGGTAAAAAGTGTTACCTCAGTGTGCAGTACAGTGTTGTAATAATGGCATTTGCACCTTGTATCAAAATACAGTTTTTTGTGTTGTGTTTATGTTGCATCTATAAATGCACCAGTTTTATTATAATGATGCTGCTGAATGTGTGTGATTTTTTTATAAGATTTTAAATATCTTCATGAGTACTGCATGATACCTGCATTTCTATTAAAGATACTTGACACAATGTAAAGTGTACTTTGTGGATCTACCTTTGCTTCACTTCAACACTGCAAACTATTGAAGCCAAAATTGTCAAGATTCTTCATAATTAAAAAAAATGTGCTGCTATATATATATTGCAACACATTTATTCAAAGTGTCTACATTTACTGATGTTGATCAATTTACCTCAGACAATACATTGCATCAGACATTTCTGTTCCTCTTTGTGCAATATTAGGTAACAGTGACCAAGATGTAGCTTTCCAGTAACGTTGATGTACAAAGTGGTTATAGATTATTACAGACAAATCTGTGATGAAAATAACCACCTGTAGTTTACTCACGCAGCTCCTGTCATGTTCCGTGGACTGTTCAGTATACACCCAGTGGATTCTTTCCCTCCTTTGCCTTTTGGAAGACTTTTGGAAGAAACACCTGGACAATGAGAGACTGGCTGACACCTGATCCCCTATTGGCGGCCTGGCCAGTGCCAGGTTCTCACACCCAGATGGCTGTCCGGCCATCACCTGACCTCTCGTTGGTTGTCCGGCCATCTTGTTGGTGACCCGGACAACCCCTGTACCTTGTTCCACGTTGGCAGACTGGCCGACACCTGATCCTTAGACAGCGGCCCGGCCAATTCCTGCAGTCTCCAGTCCCTGTCCAGCCACAGCCGTCTCCAGTTCCCGTGGCTCCACCTGTTCTTCAACTGGGCATTCCTCTGGACCCCCTGCCTGTTCGTCGGGTTTCAGTGCAGCCCCGTATTTGTCTGCCTGAGGGTCCCTGTTCGGCCTCTGCCCTCCCTCCGATCTGCCCGCCAGAAGGTTCCCTGTCCTCCAGTTCCCAGGGTGGATGCCATGGGATTTCTTGTTATGTGAATGCTTCTGGTGATATGTTTGGTTCAGGTTGCTACTGTTCCCAGTGTTCACCTATCTCGTGTTCCCTCGTTAGTGTCACGTTTGGTTCAGGTTGCCACTGTTTAGTTTACACCCATGGATTCTCTGTGGGTTCCCATGAACTTTTTTAGCTGTTGGGACCTTTTGAGGTTATCTGTTTTTGCCTGTAGAGGTTCCTCATGTTTTCTTTTCAGCTCTGTAAGTGTTCATTTATCGTATTAAACTCCTTTTGCATTACTGCTGTATGCTCTTGGGTACTTCTTCCACTGCCTGAATCCCACGTAGGTAACAGATCCTGCATCAAGTGCTTCTAATGCATCCACTAAAATGCTATAGAATTAACTGACTTTAATGTTTCCATCAACTCAATAGAAGTTACAGTAGAAGAGATGAAAAAACCAGAATCAATAATATTTTCTTGTATGTGAGTACTATCTAACTTGTCAGAACATTTCATTTGAACTCTAGGGTATCGGGGGTTTTGATCATAACGACGTGACACGACACTGTGATTGGTTGGAACGCACGTCTCTGTTCCACCTGGAGCAGCAACAGTGAGGGCTGGAGAAGAGTTTCTAAGTCAAATGTCAGACTGGCTTAGAAAGTAATCAGAGGGGAAAATCTCTCAAATTCACAAAAACACCTAAACAAGGTAATAAAATAAATTGTCAAGCACATCGAAAATGGTAGTAAAACTTCTCAGAGGAGATACTAATAAAAGACTGCGTGGCTCAGAGTGCGTTCATGTCTTTGAGAATGAAGCAAAGCACATAAGAAGTTGGCCCCCTAACCATCATTCATTTTACATTTTATTCCAACATTTACTGTAATCAAATATGTTCATTTCCGGTTTAACAATTTCATGACATAGTCCATTTAGTAGCTTTTCAATCCCACAGCAGATGGAATTTGAATATTTGAGTGTATTGCAGTTACCTGATTTAAATCAGTCTACCACATCTATCCCATGCATGTCTGTCACTATTCGAAATATTTTGAGGCAGATCTGGACCCAGATACAAATATAACATTTCTAAATGTTTCTTATATGATTATACGTTTGATCTTTTATTAAATGTTTTGTGAAACATTTTAAAACTAAATCTTCAAGTGAATCTGAAAAAGATCAATTTTAAGGCAGATCCATGAGATTGTTGTGACGTTTATCCATATGCAAACCTTCCCAAGCACAGTTTGCTACATGTAACAATCCTAAATGTACTACGTCATCACAATTACAGTGTCATGTTTTGGGATGAACAATCAAAGCCAGACTTCCTCTCTTATCCATAAAAGGAAGTTTGCGTCACCGACTCAGGCAGGTAGTTGCTCAACACGCCTTCACCTCAGAGTATATACCTGCTGCCTCCAGCACAGAAACACAAGCTGAATTCAAAGAATCATGGAGACTTTCAATCTGTGCATTCTGCTGAGCCTGGTAGCGGCAGTTTACTGCGTGCCAATACCACAGGTTACTGTGCAAGAGGAGAATTTTGCAGAGGTATGTATGATTGCTTTGCTGTGTATTCATGTATTCTCACTATTTTGAATATTATGAATATTATGTACGTTTTACTGTTGATGCAAATTTAAATATCCATCTCTTGTTCTCTCTTGCAGAGCTACCTGAAGAAATTCTTCAACCTAACAGAGGAGACCAGCCCAACTAGCAGACGTGGG
>JAVQJF010061397.1:0-25723 GCA_036023855.1 Gadopsis marmoratus
TTTTTTTTTTTTTTTTTCGGACAGTCCAAAACCCAAAAATTGATCCAACAAAGGTAATTGGAAGAAGGTTTGGTCTAGGCCCCTTTGTTTCAATGAAGGGGCAAATTAACGCCCCAGCACACACTGACTACGTTTACATGCAGGCTAACTTTCATTATTATTGCAAATATGACAATATTCTGAATTTGATATGGCTAATGTAAACAAGATATTCCGTTTGACAATTCCGATTTAGGCCTTATTCAAAATGTAGTATTTTCCTATTAAGACACATGGGACATGCTCAAAAGAAAAGCCCACATTTATGGTCGGAAGGAGAAACTCACGTACTCTTATCGCCTAACATCAGTGTTGGACCTCACTAATGCTCTTGTGGCTCAATGGGAGCAAATCCCAGCAGCTGGCTTCCAAAATCTGGTGGAAAGCCTGAAACCAGAAGCGATGAATTTAGAATTAATGGTTATTAATTTAGCATTAATGGTTTTGGGATGACTTGTTAGAAATGTATATATGGCTGAAATGTTCAGATATCCGCATACTTAGTTTAATTACCTATGTCCTTTTAGCCACGTCATATCTACTTCCTGTGAGAGGCCAAACTAATAATTATTTGGTGTTATTATAAAGCATAATTTCTTTCAGTCTTGTGTGTGTGTGTGTGTGTGTGCGTGCACATCTGGGTTTTCTCTCCAGTGTGTCTCTCTCTCTGCAGGGGTAGGTCTGCTCTCCCGGCCTCTCCCTACAGCAGCCCCAACAAAAGCACTCATCACACAGCACAGTGGCTCCCGGGAAGCAAATGCAATACAACAAAGGGATACTGGTGTGCGTGTGAAAGCGTGTGTACAGAATCAGCCAAAGGGCACTCTGCATCTGACTATGAAAGCAGTTATAATACAGCCAGGGAAACAATTTGTTAGAAACAAAGCTTTAAACCATTGCTTCTGCATGGTCTATGAATACGACCATGGGCACGCACAAAAATGCAGAGAAACGAGGCTGCTTTCTGCACATGTAGGAGTTATACCACGCTTCAATTTAGCTCGTACGTTTGATTATTTCAGAAATGAAATTGATGATTTTCAAAGGCTCTTAACGTGAGCAGTCAGAAGGTAAGAAGATCATTTTGTGCATTAATGCTTCATGAATGGCTTCCCTCCCTCTGAAAAATCTGAACAGCAAAAACTATTCAAAGCAATCAACCGCAACAGTGCGTGGAGCTGCTCTCTAAACACAGCTTTTGAGACATTTAGGTATGAAGCCCGTGTAAAAGTTGTTCAGGCGAAGGATTTTTTTTTTGGATTCACGAGGCTGCAGTATGATAAAGACAATTTCAGGGTTAATTTATTCATCATTATATAGTACAGCTTTGTTCAATGAAGTGCAACCTGTAGTGTCACTGTAATGAACGGATTCATGCTACACACACAAAAGAACCAAAAAAAACTATAATTCACTGTGGAGTGCAGAGGATGAATTGAGGCGTCTCATCGCCCGAGGAAAGAAGCTGCTCTCTAGTCTGGCGGCATGGCAGCCGGGTGGATCAGGCTGTGGTTGCCGTGGGTATTGTCTTTTAGTATCCTTTGAGCTGCGCTGACCCCTCACCTCACCGATATCACTGATCAGTAGATAAGTACCAGTGGTGGTGTGGGCAGTTTCACCCACTGCAGAGCCCTCCAGTCCTGGGCCATGCACACCCCATGCCAGTTTGTAATGTTTGCAGTCAAGACGGCAAAATTCCCGTGGCATGTTCTTGTTAAATTCTTATAGAAGAGTAACAGAAAGTAATTATAAAAACGATATGCTGTTTCTCTGCTTGACACACCCACTGATGTGTACAGGGGGGGGTGTGTGTCTTTGTCTGTTTGTGAGGAAGTCAAATATCCAGCTGCAGGGTGTATAGTCTTCAAGCCCAGAGAGTTTGGAGGGTCATGACCTGTTTTTTTTTCTCGTCTTTCCAAAACCAAAAATGCAACGGCAAAAATGTTTTAAAAATTGTTGTGGTGAATTAGCTTACTACCTACAGAGTAACTTGTTGTTACTTCCCAAGAGTTGGCATACAGTTTGACTGCTATTGAAAAGCAGGAATGACACTGCTGGATCAGGGGAGGTTTCGCTCCAGTAGCCCCAACAAAAAGCATCGCATTGGTTTCGGCCCTCAACTTGAAGAATCTCGGTAAACTGAGGGATCTCCGACTGATGATTTAAAATCTTGGACTTTCAGGGAGCAGCCCTACTGCTCAGCAAATATCTTGTTGCAATACAAAATATTCTGGTAAACCATAAAACCTGCACATGGAGGATGATTTCATACTGGCTATTTCCAGTGAATGAATCCTTAAATGTGGTATTATTCCATTGTGAATAACCTAAAATCAATGCTATTTTGGTCTCTTGAGTTAAAATTTCAAGCCTTATTTGGTCAGGATTTAGCTCTGTGTGGTTTGCAAGATGATTTTAATATGGCATATTCAGTGATTCAATCCTGTCCAGAGCATATTCCACTTCCCTGGGTATTCATTACAGCCCCAAATACCTGCTGGTTTTTGGCACACTTGTCGGTCCTCTGAGAATTTATTCCATCTGAATAATACCTGGTGTTCCCAAATGTATTCAGAGGTTTTGCATATGAAAAGCTGTTTCCTGTTATTGAGTTTTATCAACTTTATACTCAGTTTGGGTCATGTGAGGTGTAATAACAGAAAATTACAAGGAGTTTTGACCTGAAACTGAATTCCACCACATCCCCAACATACAGCTCTGGTAAAAAATTAAGGGACCACTCCAAATGTTCCAAAGTTCATTGTACTCAAACACAAATAAATAGTAAAACCAGACAACAGATCATTTTGCAGTGGTCTCTCTCCAGAGCTGTATGATCCTTTGGAGCCAGTCTAGAGGGTTGTCAGTGTGAATAAAACCTTCTATCAATGAATGTGTGATTTTTATATCCCATTATTGGTATAAAGTTTATCATAAATTAGTCAATTTTCTGGAATTTCAATTGAGAAAATGTTTTCTAAATAAAATGGTTCCTATTGGCTAATTCAGTAAACTGAATACCTAACAAAGCATCACATTGATGCCGAAATCTATATCTGCTTTTTTAGGGTCACGAGGTGCTGGAGCCTAACCCAGCTCACACTGCGTGGGGGTTGGGGGAACCTTTTTTCTTTTCAATAATAGTTGTCTATACATCCATGGGCACCCTGCAAACAGGACCTACTAATGGCTAATTGGGCATTCTTTTAATCGTGACCATTTGTCAAAATGTAGTAATGTAAGAAAATATACAGATAACTCACTGACTCTGTGGCAACATACCTCCTGCTGCTTGCATCCCCCAAAGCATTATGGGAACTGTTCAATTTTGGGGACATTATGAGAATGGAGTAATTGCCTTGTTTTGTCTGAGGGGGTCCACAGTGTTGGACTTTGAAAACCCCCGGTCTTCGCTATGGAGCAATATGCTGCCTTCCTATAACCTAAAAAGTAGTGAGCTGAGGAATATGATGTCTTTTTTTTTTTTTTACCAAACAGATAACATTTTCTCACCCACACCTCAACTACCTACTTCTTTTCCAAATGGAGCAGACGACTGTTGGACGGATGGATCAGTCTTTGCTATGTGCTGATATTGTTATTCAGGTGCAGATGTGGGCTACTGTAGCCACGGGCATGTAAATGATTTATTGGAGTGGAGCACAGAGAGATGGCCTATAAGAATCTAATAAGACACCTGCACCTGTGAGGGTATTGTGCCACCAAGGTGGGTTATAGGGTAAGACTGGGAAAGTAGAAAGGAGAGGATGAATGAGGGAAAAGAGCAATGTGAGGAAAAAAGGAGACACAAAGAGCATAAAGAAGGCAGAAAGGGAGGGTGCAGGAGAAAGTGGAAAGAGATTAAAAGTTACAAGGAGCGAGACATTTAGAAATGAGCATTGAATTCAAGCAAGTGTTTTTAAGTGTGAAAACTGACTAGTGGACTCGAACTGAAACGCTGACCAATGTGATACATTCACTTGTTGTGAAATATGAGGACATGGCACATTGTGATGGACATTTTCCCATATTTTTTGTCATTTTACAGACTAACCGTTGTAACATTAATGGACATTATTGGATAATGGAAATGTTTGTTTTTCTTGAGGGATTTGGACATATTTCAGTGCTTGAACACCACCAAGTCATCACTTGAAGTCCTTCTGACAGTTAATCCCATATGACATGCATGCACCATTAACAGAGTGTCAGCAGCGCAGACAGGGGAGGACAGGTGAGAAGTGGATTACAGCACAAACTTATCCTTACACAGCCATTTTTTTGTTGTTGTTGTTGTTTTTGCCCTGCACCACAGCACATTAGATATAACAGCCTTGGGTTCGCTCACCTCCCCCATTGCAACTGACTTGTCCATTGAACATTTTGATCAGATCACCCTGACAACGGCTTCTAATAATAGAACACGTGTTTCAAACTTCATTTCTGCAGCGTTAACGGCTTCACCCAAAACAATAATTACATCAGCCCACACTTGAAGTTGAGTAATGACCAGGAAGTAGATGGTAAGCTGCCGTTCCTCGACGCCTGTGTTCATATGGCTGAAGGGAAAATAGAATAAACCCACTCACTCAGACTAATATGGCAATGTGAATTCTAACCTCCACTTACGCCAATCAATGGTGAGGAGCCTCCTACACAGAGCACAACATCTTAGCAGTGAGAAGGGTGATAGGGAGAGGGAGGTGCAACAGGTCAGAGGGCACAAGAAGTGGATGATGAGAATCCCACCCTGACTGAAGACTAGGACAGACTCAACAGGGACCACGCAGTGGGACTGACTTACGTGGCTGGACTGTTGTGACATTTGGCGACAGTCGCAAGGAGTCGGCGCTTACAAACCATTCAACACCTTAAGATCTCTGTGGATGCACCCTAGACAGGAGCACAGGAATTACCATCTTCATTCATATTTGGCCACTTGTTATTATGCAAGTTCCACACTTATTTCACGCGATGACACTTGAACCAGCTCCATTTACTGATGGGGACTGTGAGAAGGGGTTGGAAGCTCCACAGCTAGAAAGTGGACCTTTTTGAAGAATGAACCCTTGGGCCAAGAATTAACTTCCATGCTCAAATGACTTTGAGGTTGACTGACTTGGCCAGGCAATAACATTTTTGGCCCACACTAAAATACCTTAATTACCTTGCTACCTTAAATTGTCTTTATCCTAAAATTATAGGACTGACTAAAACTGTTACGTCTCCCAACACTGTTCACCGAATATGGATGTGAATGTAGATGATGTGGGATGGGAACTATGGCACAGGAGATCAGCAAGTGGATTTGTGTTGCATCAGCAGTAATGCAGGTGTTGTAACAGACTGCTGTTGTAAACAGGTAGCTGAACTGGAAGGTGGAGCTCTTGATTTACCAGTGGATTTATTTTCCAACCCTCAGCTAAGGTCATGAGCTTTGGGTAGTGACTGAAAGAATGAAATTGCGGATGCAAACAGCCAAAATAAGTTTCCTATTTTGGATGCCTGGGCCTAACATCAAGGGACATGACGAGGAGCTCAGACATTTGGAAGGAACTCGGCGTACAACCACCAGTTGAGGTGGTTCATCAATGAATCGGGAAGACTCCAGGATGCCTCCCTTTGCAGGGAGGCCCCAGGGCGTATGTCTGAACATCCCCTGGAAGTCTGGGCTACCTTTTTCAGCCTACTGTCACTGGGCCCAGGCTCAAATAAACAGCAGAAAATGGATGAATGCATCACTTCTCAAATATTTTATAATTGAAGTACCGTCGGATGTCCGTCCTGTCTGTCTAGTCTATCTGCCCCTCAGAAGCAGCAGCAGTTAGTGCTTTTTGCTGTTCACAGTTTGGTTTTATCTTCACGTAGCATGAGTGGGCGATGGCTTCATGGCGTTTATGGCTGCTCTGTGCTCACATGATTCAGTGGAGACAAAAGGGCGACGCAGGATTTACAAGAGTGGAACTGTTAAAGGACCACAGCGAGCCGTGTAAACTCTGCACGAAGCACCCAGCGTGATAATGTTGAACAGAAGAGGGAAGATGACCACGTTCACC
Source organism: Gadopsis marmoratus (assembly GCA_036023855.1). Classification (NCBI taxonomy): domain Eukaryota; kingdom Metazoa; phylum Chordata; class Actinopteri; order Centrarchiformes; family Percichthyidae; genus Gadopsis; species Gadopsis marmoratus. The sequence continues at coordinate 6,096 of JAVQJF010061397.1, forward strand.
CTGGGACACTGAGCTAAGGGAATACATTGGACAGGGTACACAGGAAACCAGAGCCTTTCAATTACGTAGATGTACTGCATGAATGTTTATATATGTTTTTTTTTTATGAGGGTTGATTGGTAAATTGATTAGGGTTAGCATGAATAAATGTACAAAAATAGTGCTTAATTGTGTGGTTGATGCTATATGTCAATCTGTGGAGTTCTCAAACTGTTTGAGGACTTCTATCTGTAATACCAGGAATAATAACCCTCTGCTTTATAATGTATCTACAGTATATACAATGGATGGAAGAAATACATGTGCTACAGTATATTAGGTCTGTGTCCGATTGCTGTGTGTGGGCGTAGCAAAACGAGGATGTGCCGATATTTGCAATTCTAATGGCGTGTCTACAGGCAGTCTTCATCCAAGTTGTTCCATTTGCACAGTCTGCTTGTTGTGTTATAGTAGCAAGACGGCAGAGAAGTGACAGTCCACCGTTAACGGCAGAAATATTCAACGCATATGACTAAACATTAATCAGCAGTGCCCGTCAGGCAAATGTTCAAACAACTCAGTTTAAAATGTACATTTATTGAAAACATAAAGCTGGATTTAATGGTTCATTTATTTTATTTAATAAATGCCCATTTCTCCTCGTGTGGTGATGGCTTGTCAGCTTCTGGCTCATGTTGTTTGACAATACAAATTGAGTCAAAGTTCAAAATAGAACCAGCACCGTGGAAGAACGCGCCTGTCACCTTGCCATCACGGGCAAAGAATATAATTATACATTATTAATATTAACATTAATGTAAAAGTGTGTAATTATTTATGAGACGGAATAATTTGCTGCAAATCCCAGCACTGATTCAAACCTCTTTTTACATTTAATATGGGAGTGACGACACAGGCTGCCAAATTTAAAGTGACATCCCAAACACGGTAACGCTTGTGTTCCCCAAATCCAGCAGTTATTGATGATGCAGTGATCATCATTCAGATGCGGGCTTGTGGTGAGCTGATTGTTCTGCCATCACCATGGATGGCAAAGGCAGAGCCTTGACAGCGTCGCCATGGTTACCTCCTTGCAACAGGGACTCTGCTGGAGAATGGGACTGATATAAATGTGAGGATGTTACATATATTTCGTTTTTTGCTGTCTGTTGTTTGGACGCTGCTGGCATTTTTAGACGGAATTTTGCCAACAGCTGCGTCAGCATATTGATTTTTGACAAGCATCTCAAAATTGTGGACTTGTGAGATGGAAAATCCCCCAGTGCAACCATTACACAACCAGGCCCACTAAAGCTAAAACCAATGGCATCTAGACTAAACTTGAAAATGTTATTTCCACTGTTGTTGTTCCAGTGTTCACTGTGCACTCGGTGTATTTGATCATTTTTGCGATCTGAATGCATTGGTTATGCAACTGAATATAAATCCTGCCGAATCCATTGAACTTTTTTCAGATAAGGTCATAACTAAACACGTCTTTCTGATTTTCCTTACTCTACTGTGATTGTGACTGGCTGATATTATTTGTCCTTAAAGCCAACAACTGCAGAACGACAGTAGGTATGGGTTTATGGAACACGTGATGTTAAAGGGACTGATGCACACATTGTGTTTCTAGCTGAAACACATTGCGTTTATCATTGAGGTCTAACATCTGGGTTGAATGCGTGTCCTTTTTTTGCTTAGAACATTTGCAAAGCCATTAATTAAATATTTTGAAACCTGTATGGTTTATGTCCATCAGTGTATTTACATGCAGTTTTTCGGAGAAACCAGGTTACGCAGGTCATCGGAGATCTTCAGGTCTTCACATTAGGGCTGTGGCAACACATTTATTTTTTATTTATATTGGATAAATTAATTGTTATATTTGAGAAATAAAACAAATATCCCTTGGAATTACTGAGCGTGCAGTAATCTGGTTATTTTAAAGCAGCATAAGCAGCAAGTCCGTCATCACATTCCTACCTTATCCCCCACTTTATTTTGGAAGCACGTCTTACTTATTTTAACTCTATTAGCGTTTTGCTAGGTTTTGTATTTGTTATGCGTGCCTGTCGGAACAGACATGCTTTCTGACTTTTTTTGTGGGGGAGGCTACTTTGTGTTTGCAGTTTAGTCAGACGATGGGTGGAATCATTTTAAGTACGAGGACACATCGCTCTGTAATGATATCTCCTTCTATCCTGTAGCTCACGTGGCACATGCGTACTTGTAAAGACCAGATTAGAAACCCGGTTCCCTGTAGACTTGACAAGAGAACTCTACACTCAGCAGGAGAAATGTACCTGGGGGGAATGTGGTGTTCCTACTCCCCTACCTCCACTACTGAAACCAGGTTTTTTTCCCCTCCACTGTCATAGTGTGGCCATCCAAAACCAGTAGAAACACTTTGATTGTAGACCTGGTTGGATTATGTCATATAACATATTTTTAAGTATATTGAACACTACACAACCGTGTGAGAGGCTGCAACGGCCAAACCTCATCTGTGCACAGTGGGTTGTGATTTTCAGAACATCTTCCCTTGGATTCTGCACTAGTTTGTGTGTTTGTGTGTAAGAGACGTTGCATTATGGCCCCCTGCCATCTGTGTGTGTGTTCCGATTCTGTGTTTACCTGTTCAGCTCCAGTGGAGCCTGGAGGATTGCTGTCGGCTGATCAAGCCTCTGCTTTGGTAATGAGCCCTGTAATTAGAGCTTTAGCCCCGGTGTTGTCGGCCTGTGTGTGTATGTAGCTGAATGAAGCCCTGCGTGTCTGCGTGTGCTGGTGGGTTTTGGGCTCTTTAATTAATAGGTGCATGTATTTTGGCTTAATGTGTCTGTGTCTTGTGCATTATGCACGGCCAGTTACTATAATATTTTCAACTGAATTACTGGTCCAACCGTAATGGCTGTTATTTATCACTAATGGACCAGTCTGTTTAGCATTCCTGCTGCCTTAAAGGATAATTCCAGTTTATAACAAGCTTCCTGCTCCCTGGTCTGTTCTGCTCACTGCCAACCTGAACTGAAACTGAAACATTACTTTATGTTGGCTAAATGAAGAACAGGAACAGACAAAAGCACATGTTTTTAACCTGGTGGCTATGTTAGATGGTCACCCTTACTAAGGATTTGGCCTGAAATAGCTAAACCTCATCATGTCTGTGTCTGTGCCGGCATACTCGCTGCAAGACAAGATCAAACGAACAAGGATGAGCTAATCCTAGGTTTCCATCCGTTGCCACTGCCCACGCCAAACATCTCTCTGCACTGGGCTCCTTATGCTGCGGCAACGGAAACACCAGTTTGCCTTTTGATTGCTCAGGCCTGGTCGCAAACAACGATGCCGCTCTTCCTTGGTCTGGTTCTGCCTTGATCAGAGGGGAGCCGATCCTTTCAACCCAAGTCCTGGCTCTGAATGATGACATGTGCCCGCTCCAGTCCTTCCAACGCAGAGCTGTGGGTCCTGGTCAAGAGTAATTCAATTCAGTTTTATTTATATCGCGTCATATCATAATAGTTATCTCAGGGCGCTCATTCATATAGAGCAGGTTTAGACCGACTCTTTATTTACAAAGTCGGACAACTGATTGGCGACTGCTTTCTCAAGGATCTTGGAGAGAAAGGGAGGGTTAGATAAAGGTCTGTAGCTTGATAAAACCCCTGGATCTGGATGTGCTATTATTAGTAACAATTATAGCTACTTTAAAGGACTGTGGTACATAGCCTTTTAATAAGGGCAGAATGATCATATCTTCCTGTAGCAATAAGGGTCATGCTGAACACTCCCTCCGACCGCTCTCATCTGAACAACTTTACCTGAACGATAAAATCCAAGCCCTGGACAGTAGGGCCCCAGTTGAGCGACAGTGCATCTTCTGCCCAGGCTTCCGCTCTAAACCTGTTTGGTAGCTCCACCTCTGCAGCAGGCGGTACTTTGAACCTGCTGCCTTCTGGTCCCAGCTCCACAGAGAGTCGACGTCTGCCCGTTCCCCCTCCAGGAGGTCTGTGCTCTCCCAGCTCGGCTGCTGCTCTTACCACTAGGGGCTCTGCTGCCACTTTGTCCTGGCTGCCTGCCTTCTGCTCTCACCTTGGCCCGCCCCTCCTGTTGCCACCCAGGTCCGGGCCACAAGGTGGTCAGGCTTCGGTGCTTGTTGTCGGCACCTCTGTGGTCCAGCGTGTGGCAGTAAGCAGTGGCCAACCTTTGTGCTATCCAGGTGCCTGCGTAAGGCACGTTACACCCACCGCTCTGCAGCGGAATGAAAAACACTCCCCTGCCTCTCAAACGTCAACAGTTGCAGATTCTCAAAGAGGATTTCACTGGACAGTCTCACCCCCCTCGTTTTGATGCCGTCAAGTTTAGTCACCTACGCCGACTACACTAGACCTTCCTACATTGCCCCTGTTCCTGCATCTCTTCATTGGCTTCCTGTACAATTCAGAATAAATTCCAAGATCCTGTTGATAACATATAAGGCACTACATGACCTTGCCCCAGTTACATTTCCAATCTCAAATCCCTAAATCCCTCGAATTTTTCTTGTGTGTGTGTGTGTGTGTGAGAAGCACTAATTGTGTGTTTTTCAAAAGTGCTATATAAATAAGGCTCTACTTATTTAATTATTAACATGGTATCCATTGATATCCAACATTTCTGTCAGGTATGATGATAATGCTGTCCTCATCAAAGTTATTGCTTAGATCTGGGATCACAGTGACCTCAGCTCAAGAAACAGGAGTCAGATGATGAGACCGACAGGTCACCTAAGCCATGTTATTCCTCAAATAATCCCTCATTTCACAGAAAACTGTGTGCGCACAGCTTTAGTAGCTTAGACACTGGTGTAAATATCGATGGTGCAGCTGAACTGTCAGGGGTCCACTTCACAGCACCCAAAGGCTGAGAATAGTGATGCGTAACTCTATTAACTTCTTCCATTTATTCTCTATAGTAGTTCTTGTCACTACCAATATAGTATCTTGTTGGCGGGATTTTTGTGCTGCTGTTTCCTCCTTTTGGATAAAAGTAAAGAGACCCCATTTTCAACAGAACGGCACAAAAAAGCTCTCAGCTCTGTCTCGTCTAACTTTCCAAACGTAAGTCAGACTCATTTTTCCAAGTAAGTCTCCCAGTCGTATATGTATGACAAAAATGAAAAAATTACATTACGCTGCAGACGGTAGGTCAACGTTAAGGCAGGTAAACTGTGATGGATGTTTATAGGTTTGTTTGCTGGTCTGATCATCTTCACAGTGATGTCACCATGTTCCAAGATGGCAGCAATTACTTGAGAACAAGAGAGAAGAACAATTTTATGATTAGCAGAATTATCCTCTAGAAGAAAACTATGGTTTCTTACAAGCTCTTTTTTTTTTTTATTTCTCATAGCTACGACTGTGTAACGTTCTACATGCCAAAGATCTGAGAACATGGCTGTATTGCTTAAAAAAAGGTCCAAAGGGGCACATTTCAGAGGGAAACACAATATCCGGGTTGGGTATAATTTTTAAGAGATTTGATCGAATCATTCAAGGATTGCATTTGATCACTCAACATGACTGGTTTGGGAAGGTCCTGGGGTGGCTGGCCAGAATACTTAAACTGGAACGATACTTTTCTGGGCTTTGCGTAGGCGAGCGTTCAAGTGACTGTTTTTATGTTTACAACAATTTATAAACCTGAGCATTATACGTTCCGCTCCCGAGCTGAATCGACCAATCGGCCTCTGTGACCCAAAACGCCCTTCTTTGCGCACGTTCACATAGATATGTACGTGTATCTTCAGAGAAGCACAATTCAGCTTCATGTGGCAGCACCTTGTCCTCACCTGCGATGTGAAGGTGGACGGTATAAGATTTTTTTTTAGTAGCATGAACTCTGGGCTCAGCACTAGCGTCCTTTCATCTCAACTCCTCTCAACGTTTTTGGGCATTCCTCCCATTGTGGCTTCACCGATGACATTTTTGCCTCCTTAAATCATTTGCGTAACAAAATCTCCAGCGTGCACCGACACAGGTGCTGTGGGTGCCATTGAGAGAAATTGGCTATTAAATGCAGAGTTGACGGGCCAAGGCGCTGACTTATTGCCGTCTCTAAACAAACTGCTATTACCTTGGAAAAACTGACTCCGCTTTATTGACGTGTGCTGACAGAGTGGAACCCAAGTTCACAGATTGGCTTTTGCGTGCGTGCGCCTGTTGGTGTGCGCTTGTCATTTTCACTTTGTGGTTGCATGGCTTCCTGCCTCAGCTGCTATCCAGATAACTGCTTTTATGCCATCAAAGTGAGATTTGCTTTGTCCTCTGTAACACACACACACACACACACACACACACATCTCTCAGTGCTTCTGTCACAGCAATAATGTACCTTCACTGATGGAATGGCAAGGGAATTAGAAAAAGAAAGAAGACAGAGACGGATCAAAAGAGAAAGGGCAGAGAAGTCCTGGGGTAAGAAAACTCTGACAGAACACTGTTTTATATCTGATAGTGCTGATGAGAACCATGATGGTAAAAGTAGAACAGTAACCATTAGACTATTTTAATGCAAATAATATACATGAGGATTGTCGGCTGTGTAAAAGTCATTTTTTCATCTTCAACCTGAAAGTGTGATGTCAAGAAATTCAAGACTATGCTAAACAAATTACAGCCGCCCCCCAACCAGCGAGTCATCGAGCAATTAGTCGACTAGCCGTCGCACGTTTGTGACATTAATTCAATTATTTAAATATATATTACAAGGGCACGTACCAAGCCGAGCCACCTGTTATTGACGATGAAACCTTGCTTGACTAAAACTCTTCGAATCGAGTAACGTTCTGGTCGAGTGTTAGGGGGCAGCCGTACAACAATAAATATGAACAGAATCAACATTAGTCAAGAAGCATCGGTCACCTGTAGGATAATGAATATGATGCAGTTTATTTAAGGAGTAGCAGTATCCTGTGAACAGTTCATGTAAGTGTGTGTGTAAGGTCATCCATAGATTTGTAATGTGCTGTTATGATGCTCTGGTTTGGGTTTATTGCTCACTAGCACCTTGGCAGTTACTAGACGGAAATCCAAATTTGACTAAAGACAAGGGAGCAGCCACCATAGCCAGTCGTGGTAATCATGGCATCAAAGATCGGCGTTGGCAGACATTTGGACTCTTAGAGTCATGATTAAATTCAGATTTTATTCTACATTCAGAATTCACACAGTACATAGAAGGTGGAGCACTATTGTCAGGCTCTTACTCCACTGTACTTTGTGCCAAACCACTGAATCACCTTTTTAGTCCTCTGAATTACGACATGAAACGCATGTTAACTATACCAAATATTATTACAAAGGGAATTATAATTCACCCCTTGGGTTTCTGTCTGACCGCAGGGGGAGTTTCTGTTTTAGTGGCCGATCAGAGGTGAGCGGTTGGAAAGAGCAGTAAGGTTTTTACCGTTTGCTCACTCTGGCAGGAGGCGGCGGCGGGGAAGACTGGGTAGTTGGATTTACTCATAGCTGCACAACACAGTACCAGAATCATGATACAGCAACAACTCCTTTCTGTCAACAGCGAGAAGGCATGATACGACGTCGGGGGAACTGACCCACACATTTTCAACTACAGCTGACGGGACTTTGACGTTGAATTTGACTGGCTGCTTGTTAAACCGCAATATCTCTATTGATATTTCTACACGTATGAAATGCAGAAGATGCAACATGTGGGCGCGAAGGCTTTGGCGCTGTCGGACATCTAAGCAGGTACTGAAGTGGCATCTTCAGCCTCTTCCGCGTCTCGAGGCCGTTGAAAGAAGTGCAGCTTAAGGCACTGTTGGCGTTTTCATCGGTTATGGGTGCTGCTCGGGTTTCAAAGGCTTTTTCTCCCCCATGAGTGTAAAGGCCTCCGGATGCTTCAAATGAAATAGTTTAAATGACGTTTGGTCAGAACATGTTTAAGGCAGAAGCCGATCACTGTGTAGCGGGTGTCGGTGTCATTTTATCTTTATCGGTAAAGTGCTTTTCGGATGCTGTATAGACGACGAACAAGCCTTTACCTAATGTACCGAGGACTAAAGGAAACCACCAAAATGTGCGTTATTATAATGATGAAACCTTCTCTTTTCAGTGCCTGGCTGTGTGGGAGTCGTTCCTCCTGTCTCAGAGAGGGGAGCCCAGCGAGCAGAGAGATGAGGAAGATGGATCTTAAAGCGTGGGGCGTGATCGCCACACTTTCCTTCCTTTCCCAAATTACAGCTGTCGTCTGTCCAGCGCTTCCACATATAGGCTCCGAACCCATGTCCACTTCTGAAAACATGCATCGTGTACAAAACAAGCACACGGTCTTTGTGTCTCGCTTTCTTTCTCTCTGGCCAAAGAGCTTAATCTCAAGTCTCACCATTCCAGTGGTGATTGTGCGTCACTACAACCAACACTGTGATCCAAATATCCACATATCTGTGTTTACACACCTCCATGTGCCAAAAGTTGGAAGAAGACTCCTGGCTCTTTTGACTCCACTGCAGTTTTGCTGTGCTTTATTTTTGATAATATCTATATTCTGTTTAGACGACATAGTGATACTTGAAAATACCCCCCCCCACACACACACACACACACGCTGTGTCCCTTTTCTGGAGATGCCTCCTTGGAAGGATGCTGAATGCTAAGGAGTGGGGTTATCACGAGCTCTCGCTTCCCCCCCCACAGACATCAAAACTAAAGATGCGTTCAGGTGGCCCACTTCAACTGTTTTTAGTTGGGATTTTCCAACTTTTCCATCAGGAAATTGCACTCAACTGGCAAAATAAGAGCTGGTTACAGGGGTCTAAAAGTTCCAAAGTAATGTGACAAAGCATATGCATTTAAAACCATAGATGGAGGAGTTGTAGATGAAAGTGAGGCTGTTTGACACCTTATTAAAAATGCTGCTGATTTACATTAATACGTTAGCAGGGCAACTAATCTGAACTCGTTAGCCTGCCACGCCGTTCGGCAGCAGAGGATTCTACGGTGAATGAACGGAACCTCAGTTTTACAGTGTAGTTTAGGATTAGGCTTCGTGGGTTGTGTTCAGGTCGGTTCGAATCATGTGCTCTCATTAAGTTCCAAATCGATCTTTTTTTTTTGTGGAAAAATGTATAAATTTTTAAAAGCGTTGTGTGTTTCGCCTGTTTAGTCCTTGGCTAACGGTGGGTAGCTCGGAAGAGCAGAATGCTGTGCAGCTTTAAGTGCAGTGTCTCAATTCGGATACTTCTGTTAGTACAATTCCATGTAGTACAATGTGTACACTATGTACTTACTTGCTTAGTGCCTGAATTTCAACAGGGTAGTGTCTCAAATTGAACACGGCCGTTTTGCCATAATTGTCAGTGCGAACGCATATTGAGAGACGGCTTTAGTTTTAGTAAGAGGCTTGGCCACAGACGCCTCTAATGCTGAGGTCCGACTACAAGATAATGGTTTGACCAATGAAAAGGAGTTTCAGGCACGGCAATTTTTCATTTCGTCTCGTGTAGTGTGCCATGGTGGAAGACAACCGGCGTAGCATCTGGGACACCTCACTAATAATAGCGCAGAGTGTTATTCAACTGTAAACATGGAGGAGGAGGAGAGGAAGAAGAAAAATGTAACTTTACTGAACCTGAAACCATTTAACGCTCACCCTTGAGTCATGAACTTTATACCAAATTAATCCCATCTCTGGACATGACGTCACCCTCTGCACAATGAACGGCTGGATATAATCCGAACATGGACACTGAGAGCACGTGGTTCTGTTTATACGCCCGCGTACACAGATGCGTTGGAACAACACGCAGTACTGTTGATTTCCTGTTGAACTTTGAGCAGAGATGCTTTTTAAATGAAAGTCTCAAGAACGTTGGGTTGTTTGTGCCGATAGAGATTTCACGTTTACACGTCTGGTGAAGACTAGTATCTGCAATGTCTTCGTAACCGAATGCTTAAATAATCTTTTTTTATACTGATTTAATCTTTTTCTCTCTTTTGTTGCTTTTATTATCGAATATGTAAAAAAAAAAAAACGTCTTGACTGAAACGTTGACATAATAAAGACAGATCTCACACTATAAACTGGTTTTGGCTTCTGTTGTAGACTGTAAAGGCGTAAAAGGCAGCAGAAGTGATGTGAAACGCAGAGTTGCTGAACGCCTCTCCCATGAAGTCAGGCACCCTTCACAAATCGGCCTGAAAGTAGGTTGTTGTCCACAACAAGAGCATTTTGTTCTCCGTGGTGTCAAAGTGTCTTACAAATCCTGCTAGTTGGCAGGGCTAATGTTAAATGCAGTGCCCGACACTGCCTGTACATATTCCTCTTTCATGACAGCAGATTGATCGACTTTTAAAAAAAGTTTAAGCTGCTGAAACACATCACTCTGTTGGCGTTAGAGTTGGGCTTCACGTAATTTCTTGATGTGCATAACGAAGAGCAGTTCAAGGAAACGATCAACTAATTTCCGCAACCGCAGTCGGGCTCCAGCGGGGTTTGTGTCAACAGGTTTGTTTCCAGCAATTTCACTGTTCATGAACTACTTTCAGTTTTTTTTTTTTTTTTATTTAACTGAATGCAGGTTTTAAAGAAATTCCAAAAACTGCTGACGTGAAAGAGAAATTGCTATAAACACATTTGGCTTAACATCAATTCAAGGATTTGTGGTTTTGCTCAGAGAGGGAATGTGTTTGTTGTGTTGTTTAGTAAAGGTGCAGTACGTGTACAAATGAATGCCTATAAAATAAATCCAATCATTTATTTTTTTGCAATGTGAATTATGATTCTTGTGTGTCAGGAGCAAAGGCAGGAGTAGCCTGATGTTATAGTACCATTAACCAGGGCCATCGTTACTAATCAGGACACTGATGACATGTTCTCTTCTTTTTTTTGGTTTTCTGAAATCTCTAGATTTCTCTAGAATAGCTAGTAGCCTATGTGAACTTTAAGTTAACAAACATATTTTGTTGTTCAGGTTGGAGGGCTGGTTGGCACTGCACAGCTGATTCACTGGGGATCAATGCCGCCACAATAATTTCAGGTGTTTTGGTAATAAAGTGCTAATGTCTAAGCCAGGTATTGCAGTCATAGAGCATTGGCAATAATGTCTTAATGCTACGTGCATCACAAAAGGCGCCAAAAATCACCACCCTTGTTGCTGTTCTGGCTGCAGCAGGAGATGCTGCAGCTGTTTTTAGTGAGGTGGACAAGCTACCTCATCACTACCTCTCTATAGGGATGTCCAATTCCACAGATGACCTGTGTTTTTCATGCCTCTGTTGTCTGAAGTCCTGCATCCCATCTACGATGACAGAGAAATGACTTAACAACCTGCTTTTCCTGCACATTCACAGACAGTTGAGCAGCTTTTGCTTTGGGAGCAATAGGTGCACTCTGTATGGGACTAAACCGCGCTCTGCTGCAGTGTTGTCCAAAGGGAATACTGGATGTAAAGTGAGGTGTACTTCATTTTAAAAAGCCGTGAATTTTGATTTTCTTTCGATCCTTATTAAAAAACAAAACAACATATTTACTGGGTGGTTGGTTGGTTGTTATAGTGTAACAGCTCTCAGTGAAAAACATAAGGGTCTCTATCAACAGGAGTCAGGACTCCTTTTGAGTCGGCACCCCTCTGCTAAAATGTTTTAGCAAATCTAAATAACTGAAATTGATTTATTGAGTATCTTGATGAAATTGGGTGAACTTCATATAGGATTATATATCTACATAAAAATTATTATTTGGATTCACAAAATTGTGTCAATAAAGGTTTAATCATTTAATGGTATTTAATTTGTGCTACACCACTGGAGTCAATTGTCCACAATTATTTTTGACCTGACAAATGTAGCTGTACCAGACTAGTGTCGTGTTCAGTGGAACGACGAAAAGGCCAAAACTGCATGATGACCTATGACTTCTGCCCATCGCTTGTGAGCATTAAAGGCACAGAAGACTTTTTGGATGTGATTCAAGGTTTAGTCCTGTTAGTGCATTTAAATTACAACATTGTTTTCTGACTGCATGGCATTGTTAATTTTCACATGATATTTATTACATGCGCTAATTGAAATCCTCAGTGCCAAAATGTAAATTAAGAGATTGAAATATATATATATATATATATATATAAATATACATGTTGATTGACTTGGAGTCTGGGATATGTGCAAACCCAAATTTGCACCCCTGGTGTACTTAGTGGAACCACAAGGTACAAGAACAGCAAGTCAGAAACATAACGCAGCTCCCTTCAAATGAGTGTGGTTAATTGGAGTTCTCTGAACAATCACCTGCAGCACTGAAACGCAAGCATGTAACAGATTTGACATGGACTTAATAACCTCTCATTCTGCAAGGGTCCCTGTTCTTAAGCTGGTAGCTTATTCTTGACGCTGTTCACTTTTGGGGACAGCTTTGCACAATCCAGCTCGAGGGGGAGTTTCTGGAAGACTTCAAACCTGAGCTCTTTGGGATAGGCAAGAGTCACTGTATATGACAACCCAGTCAGCATGGCGCAAGCCCTTGGAAAGTTATCCAGAGCAGTCAGAACTGACACGCCTTCCACCACAATACCGATGTCGTCGGGACCCTCTGATAGTCTTGATGCAGATTTTCATCCTTCGTACAGGTCCTACGACACACTGTTTTTGTCAGCATCCTGAAACAGCAAGAACATTGTGTATTTCAGACTCTACAGCAAAGACAGGATGTCCAAATTTGCTTCCAACCCTTGGACAAGAAAACCCGGGGCTGTCCTAGCTGTTGCATGTAATGCACCCTGTTCGCATTAGTGTTTTAGAAAAAGACTGAGAGATAATGAACTTACTAAAGCTAATTTTCACGCCAGGTGCCAACTTAAAAATGATCCAATCAGCTCGCCAACAAATCGAAACAATCAATGACACCAGAGATGATGTCTGAACTGAATCAGTTGTGAATTAAACGTGTTTAAATTAAATCAATCAATTGCTACATACTGTACATTCATTTCTTCCTGTCACTTGTGTGTTGATGACAATCTACGTTGCTCCTTTGCTTGTGTTAGAAGTTGCCTCAGTCTCTGTAAAAGTCTCTCAGCTGCTTTTTGAATCGCTCGCAAGAAACTCTTAACTGGGAACCTTTAAGGCCAAAATATAAAGACTTAAAAAAAATGCTCATGAAACATGGATGTTAGTCAGGCATTTCTTGGGGAAAAGAGAATAAGGGAACTACTGATAACTTGGAAGTCTGCCAGTTGGTGAAATCAGAAACAGTGAACAGTGTGGTGTAAGTCAAAGTACATGCTCAAATTGAAACAAGGTGTCTCAAACACATGATACTCTGTTCTATGGTAAATTATTATAAATTGAATAGTTTTTACCATTCCTAAGTGGTTTTGATCACTAAAAGCAGCAGGTTTCATCAGTCTTCAGATCCTGCTACATTACAGTAATCTTTTATCGTTAATATTGTGTTCAATGTCTTAATTGTGTAGATAAAAGTAAAACATGCACAACACGTGTTGCTCAGATGTCTCATGCTCAAAGTGTAACCCATGGAGGTCAGAATAACGGATCATCTGCTGACACTGATAATAGAGGACTTTGCAGTGATGAGGATCTTTTGGATAACAATAATTGCAATGTTTTCAAAATCAAAACATGTTTCATTCATTGATATACAGCATATTATGCACAGAAATACATCTGCATAAAATCTGCTTCAGTGGAAAATGGCCCCGCGACCCTCTCTGGATAAGCGGTATAGAGAATGAATGAATGAATGAATGGAAAATGGTCACTAAATGGCCAAGAGAATTGGCCAAAAATTACAGTAGATCCGAAGATAAAAAGTGGGCGTTCTTGTACCCCATGAGCCAATCATAACAGTGGGTTGCTCTCCATGGCTGCAATCAGGCTCATTCTCCAGGCCTCATCTTAAAAAGGGACTCAGTGTCAAAAGTTTCGCACATTCGCTATGTCAGTTTTGTGCTTGCGTATTGCAAATTTCTACATTCATTTCTGTGTATTTAAATTACCTCTCACCTATACTTCAGGCCAAATACTGTATCAGCAGTGAAAGACTGTATCACCATTCTCAAAGACTGCGAGTAATAGGGATATTGGCCTGCTCTGACCCTGTTTATGATAAATACTCGGATTAATGTGGTGATAATACACTTGCAACTGTTAAATTTAATGTCCAAGAAAACAGAACATTATGATTTTTTTAAGGTTATGGATCCACGTTTTATAACCCGCAAGTGGGCTCCTCATCAGTGTGCGAAATACGGGGGTCCCAGACCCCTTAATTAACAAATACAACCCCCAAAGACGGCAAAATCAAACTTTTTGGAGGTCTCAAAATTAATCCAATTATTTACTATTTGTCTGTGGCCAAAACAATAACTAAATGAAATATGTTCCTTTGTTTAAAGATATGTTTTATGAGCAACAGCTTTGGTGATAAATAAAATTAAATATGATTATTATAAGTTATTTTTATGCACGAACACTACGACTCTGAAAGAACAAAGCTGACCCGAGGCCAGCTGAAATCAATGAAAGGAACGCTGTATAACCCCTGTGCTACCATCTTTTCTGAACCACAGGATTTGTTCTTAAAAATGAATCACCGCATTTTTCTGCAATATCTCATCCTGCGAACGCTGATGGCCCGGCCTGCTCTTTCTGTTTCTGACATCATGCGAGCGCTGCAGCACGTAGTGAGCCCGAGGCCAACGGAGACTGGCTCACTGTCAGTGTGACATAATAGGACTTAATGACTGCAGCCCACTCCTGACGCTGTGCAGGCACCACGCATCACCATGGCGTTGTCTTGTTTTCATTCCATGAGCCTGCTCTGACCCTGTTTATGATAAATACTCGGATTAATGTGATTTGCTGTGTGGAGTCCCTCAAGTAGCTGAAATGAGCACTCTGTCCTTGAGCGGGACTGAGGATTCACAGGATATCCTCCCTCCACTTTGTGTCTTTCTTTGTTCTGCAGGAATCTCGAGTCGGAAAGTCTCGGCATTTACCTCTTGTCTTAAGATCTGGGAGTGTGTGAATTGGATGCTCATTGAAATCGATATACAGCCATGTTACTGTGCGGTGACTCATCAGTCACAGAGCTCTGCGGTGCGAAGGGCCTCGCTGAAAATTTCGATGATCGAACAGGAAAGAAGAGGCGTCAATCCTCCTCATAATGATATTGGACGAAGTATGGTCCTGTTAGAGCATTTATATTAAAACAGTTCTCATCCTTTATTGAGTTCAGAAGATCACTCAAATAGACAATGCAATGGCATAAGCCATTAAGAAAGCTAAACTATTCAAACAAATGGAGCAAAATATACTGCCAAGGCTTCATTGTATTAGTAGCTTTTCTTGTTTATCATCCATCACCAGCCAGTAAAACTGGTTCCAGAATGGCAACAATATGTTGTTGGTCTAGAACCATGAACCACTTATGTCAGGGGCTGGGGGTGGGATTATAGTGACCAACTAAATCTTTGTGATCACCATCTTTAAAAAACAGAGCCTAATGTCAATAGGCCTATTCTACCTATTCCGAAGAAGACAAAAAACCAGAGATTCAGTATAGATGGGATATCAAAGCAGAAGTGGTCTGCGGTCTGTGTCTCCTTGCACTGTGCTCCTCAACAGAAGTTTACAATAAACTGCAGGGAAGTTCGAGAATGAAACCGATGTTTGAATAAATAGTGCATGCTGGCAACAGCAGGATATGGCAAAAACTGAAAAAGGGACCAAAAAAAGGGGACTGGGATGATGGTCTTGAAGTAGGCTGGCACATGGCATGTCGTTAGTGAAATGTTAAAGATGATCAGCATAGGCCTTCAAGGTCTGGCCCGACTGTTTAGCGGGGGTCCTGCCGCTTGAAAAGCTGTTCATGTCCCTCTCCAGGATGGAAAAGGTTGTCATCGTGGTAGGAGAGGAGGGGACCTCTGAGGTGAGCGGTTGAACAGTGGCCCCTGCTGTGGTGGGGAGGTGGAGCAGATGGTGCTGGTGCTGGTGGTTGGAGTCACAGGTCACAGTCACAGTCACAGGGGATGGCGTCAAAACTGTCCATTTGTCATTCAAATCACGATTTATTTAGTGGATTGGGGGGCTTGAGGTTTATAGTTGTTAACCTGTCTGAGACCTGTGCAGACAGAAGCAGCTGTTGATGTTTCTCAGAGTACAGCCGCCTCTTTAAACCTGGCCCTGTCCCCACGCCTGAATGCTTCTTCCCTTACCAGCCAACCTTAGCTGTCACCCTGTCACCCTGTCACCCTCGCCCTGGTGCGTGAAGGTACACAGCATTCCTCACAGACGTTGATGCCAGAAGCCTCTGCGTACTCATCCGCGCTGTTGGTAGCAGTCCTGTGAACATCCCAGTCTGTACACTTTGAGCGTGCACGATGCTGCTCCATCAGCCGTTGTGTCTTATGAACAATGTCAGGGGACGGAGCCCCGACCCCTGAGAACAGAGGCGATGAGGCAATGAGGCGATGTTAACATAGTGGCCACATTCGGTATTGCATGGGAATGTGACCCACACTGGCCTAAGAATTTAGAATTCATAAGAAAAGGAACACCTGTAAAATGAACACATTATTTCTGAGCATCACACCCTGAAATGACTCACATTTCTCCAATTTGACCCAATATTTCGGTCCAGTGTCGTCTGAAAAGTCTAGGAGAGTCGCATTCAGTAAATTATTTCATGCCATTCATGTGAGCAGGGAGTGCAAGTGTAAAACAAATATGAGCAGAAATATGAATAGATATAATATTTGCCCCCTCAGGCGGATAATGCAACAGATACAAAAACGCTCTGGGCTATTTGCAGCAATACTCATCTCCCCTTCATCACTCCCCACTGCGCTCCCCTCACCCGTCTCCTGTTTGACACATTCTACCACAAATGTGACACTGCCTCTTCTCAGACTTATCACTCAGTCAAATGTTAACACGCAGAAGTCGTAAACAATCAGCTTCCATGTAGGATGCCAAGTTTACTTTGAACTGCCCCGTAAAGTGAACAGTATTAGCTGCAGCCTATATTATCCTAAAATATCAGTACTTTCACCACTCATTCATCTGTTCATCTCAGCATGGCTTTGAGTAACAAGTACTTGTTTTCTGCTGGAGAATTAATAGTAATGACGGCCAGCATTTTGTGCACCAGTAGAGCAGCGGAAACAGGGAAGGATGATGCATTTGTTTTGCCTTTTTCTTGTTATCTTATTAATATTTCATTTAATAATTTGTTCATCTCACGGTGCTGCATTTCATGTAACCTGGAAGTAATCTGATGTACAGTCATCATTGTGGCGGTCGCTCAGTCTCTGTTCCCCGATCACAGTTTAGTTTCTTGGTAAACAGCAGGAATATTAAGGTTAACAGCTATTGACCTTCCGTTGCTCCAGGGTCCAATCTTTATGCTCCCTAGCAAATTGAAGCCTTTGTTTCCGATTAGCCTCACTGATAAGTGGTTTTCTTACCTGTTTGCTTAGTTAAATCCAGGTGGTGACTTTTTTTTTGGCCAGGCAGCGTATTTGTGTTACACGTCTAGCAGGGGGCTCCAAAACACAGAAGGCTACATCCTTTTTAAATCTTTTTTCGGTGTATGTGCCCAGTGCGCAACATTCATAGGAATTAATGCAACGCCATCTTGGAACATGGTATTAAGTGGATCTTAAACAATCATGTGCTGCACATAAGTACTGGGCAGATGGATAATAGCTCCAACACACAACTTGCCAATAAATTCTAAAGTGTTGTTGGTTTGTTTTTAACATTTCGGTTTGTGTATGTATCAAACAAACGTCATCTGTGAACTTTAGAGGCACTGCTAAGGGTTTTTTGGACAGGGTCAGGATAGCGGTTTCTCCACTGCTTTTAGACTTAAAAAGCAATGGAGAATGCTAAGCTAGGCTAAACATGAGCTCAGCTCCGTGCTTAACACACAGACATGAGACCGATATCCGTCGTCTCATCTCGCTCTCTGAAAGAAAGCAAATAAGTGTACTTCTCAAAATGCTGAAATATTTGCTTATCCCCTCATTGGGTTAAGGCAATGAGTAAATCATACTTACGGCTACATCATTGTTTAAGTAAAAGGGCAGTGTATCCTGTCAAGACTTCACTGTATTCTCAGTCTACATAAACTGTCATAAACCATGTTTATTTACAACCAGTGTTGGATCCTTACAAAGAAAAGTAATTTTAGAAAAAAAAAACCCTTGCACATGTATTGTGTTTTATAGACTGGCGTTAATTTAACAATAGTGAACAATGAAAGGATTTAAAAAGGATTTAGCCTGCTGCGTGTGTCTGCAGATAATGCCACTGAGTGTATCGTCTACACTCGTCTGTATCCTCTGAGAAGAGGGGCTTTTGATAAGGATACTTGATTCTCTGTGTGTAATTCACAATTCTCGCCGTCATCATCTGACAAGATCAACACAACATTTGCCTCATTAAAAGCATTCCCTGCAGGGCTGTTTGTCAGTCATCTCCACCTGTTGCATTCTGCCTAACCCCCTTCAGGCCCTGCTTTCAGTGTAATTGACAGTGCAGGGGATCTAGCCTATGGTAATAGGAATGCACACTTCTAAACACAAAATTCCCTATCACCATACCTACCCGCCAGTCCACCCACTACTTTTCGCTGTCTCTCAGTCTTATTCCCTCTCTACTTATTCACAGGTAAGAAAAAGGAGTGAAAGCAGCAAACCTGGTATGAGGCTGGAGCTCGGGAGGTAGATTACTGACACGGCAGCAAGTAATCAACCTCCCATTCAGCCTGGCAGCCTTTCATTCACGCACAACTGTGGCAGGAAAGTGAGACAGCTGCCTCGGCTCTAACACAGCACCGCTGATGTCTGCTGGATGGAAGGACGGGCAAAAGAAAAGGTAGAAAGGGAAGGAGTGTCAATATGATTACACCCCTTACCCTGATGTGGGACTCCTATGAGTCAAATGCAAATGAATTCGATGAAGGTATTGTGATACACACTGAAAGACATGCCTTGTACCTTTGCAAGTGTGCTAAGGGGTCTGTTATGATGGGGCTTTATTCGGCATGCTATAAATACGGTATACTATTTTAGAAAAAAAACATTTCATCATATACTTTAATAGGTGTCCAAACCCAACAATACATTTCTTTTCTAACACTCATCTGTACAGTGAGTTTGTTGTTGTCCTCCCGTCTTCTCAACTCGGTTATTTTCAATACATAATATAACCAGTCCACTTAGCACCCTGTCCGTCCCACTATAACCAGTCTACTCACCCTGTCCGTCCCACTATAACCAGTCCACTCAGCACCCTCACTATAACCAGTCCACTCAGCAGCCTGTCCGTCCCACTATAACCAGTACACAGTCCACTCACCCTGTCCGTCCCACTATAACCAGTCCACAGTCCACTCACCCTGTCTGTCCCACTATAACCAGTCCACTCACCCTGTCCGTCCCACTATAACCAGTCCACTCAGCACCCTGTCCGTCCCACTATAACCCGTCCACTCACCCTGTCCGTCCCACTATAACCAGTCCACTCACCCTGTCTGTCCCACTATAACCAGTCCACTCACCCTGTCCGACCCACTATAACCAGTCCACTCACCCTGTCCGTCACAGAAAAACCAGT
>JAVQJF010061414.1:0-16559 GCA_036023855.1 Gadopsis marmoratus
AGTTGTAGTTATTGACTTGTGTTTGTGATAGAAATATATCCAAGAAAAAATATATATATTTGTGAGAAAATATTCTACAGGTGTGCAGCTGTCATTGCATGAATTCAAATACTGACTTGCGGATGTTCACATATTGTTCATGACTTCACATTTTTTATACGGCTGTGCGAATGTGTTTTGCACCATATTCACTGCAGAAACTGTAGCAAAAATATGAGCTTATAAGTTTCTTAATTTGTGATTCGTAGCGCAGGATTTGTGCACCTGCAATTAAAAATTTGAGACGGTGTAACTGCTGTTTTGTGGGAGAGAAATAAATTCTACAGGTTTGCTACTTTGTAAAGCATTTTTCTCTGACTTCAACTTTACTGATACACATGTGTGACTATTGTCTACAACTACAAATTTCACTGTCGCAGGTTCTCGGGTGTTTTGCACCAATAATACCTTCATAGAAACTCCAGGTTTAAAGTCAGGAATGTGAAAGGCGTGAGTCCTTCTTCTGATGGGTCATTTTGAAAGCTGAGAGAAGCTGGAAACATCAGATACAGAAAAATGTTTTTCCTTTTTTACATAGCCTTTAAGTCATTGAATAATATTCACTGGACACCAGACAAAGATATGATCAGCAATTTTTAATTTGATGTAGTCTGACTGCTCACACTCGCTCCTTCCCCAGAGTGTCTCTACGACAGAGTGTCTCAAGAGACAGCCGACAGTGCAGAGATTACGCAGAGACTGTCCAAAGTGAACAAGTACATTTGTGAAAAGATAATGGACATCAACAAGTCCATCAAGAACGAGGAGCGGCGGGAGTCGAAGCTGCTCATCAGACAGACAGTCAAGATGGAGAACTACACCTACGATGGCATGTAGTGATCAACAGTTGTCACGCCAGCGCCTTCTGCCCCCCGTTCTTTCGTGGTTCGCAGGATATTGAGGGGACTTGATATGGGTGGTTGGGGTATGTTTGTCACAGTTTCAGGAACAGTTGTGTACCTCTGACACATTGGATCGGTTATTATGTGAAACGTTAAAACAAATAGACCCCATCCCAGCTCCCCATAGAGCAACCATCACCTCCCTCAGTGCCCAGTTTCCTCATTGGCTGACAGACAGCTTTACCCACCAGTGAGGAGTTGAACACATGTGAACTAGTTTTGATATGAGCTGGTATGACTGCTTTTATAAACTTTACAGTGGGATTGGTACAGAGACATGGTTTATTGATGTGTGTGCATTTGTGTCAAAGAAGAGGTTAGATGTGATTGTTAAATTGATTTATTGTTCTGTGTCAGAACATGATTTTGAGTCCTTAAACTTTTAAAAAGTAAAAGGTTATTTCCCTAGATAAAGCGTTTTGATGCTATAAAGATGATGCTAGCTTGCGTTAGATCTTAGACATGTGAACGGTTGGAGATTTTGGTGACTACCCAATACCTGCTGAGTGTTTTGCTGTTGGTAGTTACTGTATAGAATGGGACAGCAGGGTCTCAAATGCACAAGTCTTAATTGGTAACAGCCATATTGCATTTTGCAACAGAGATTCTGTTGAGATTAATTCTAAATGTGCACTCCCCTTAACTGTAAGTCAATCACAAAATGTCACTTTATTAAAAACAGGTCTTACAGAGCTTAAATGTGAAGTATGACTCTATAACGTAGAGTCTATAGAGTGCTGTATTTAGTCTTTTACGTTGGCCTTTTAGTTATGAGGATTCAACCATCAATGAGAGAGCACAAGGAAAGGTTTGATGGGATATTCGTGTGTTAGTCTTAATCAAACACGTCACTTTCAGATAATTTGACTGTTTAATTAGTTCTAGTGGTACAGGCATGTCAATGCCTAGAAAGGCCTTACATGGATTTGGCAATCACCAGGGGCTAGAATGCCTCTTGGGTTTTCTAGTAGGCTGTGATTGTAAATGTATAGTAAGCTGAAGTGGTGAAGCTTCACCTGCACTTTGCTGTGAGAATGTAAGAGGTGGCTAGGTACTATTTTCTGTGTGATTCACACCATTAAGTTGAGCTGAGCCGGGCTACTTTCTGCCATCCAACCCCTGCCCCCCCTCCCCCCCACCTGTATTTAAAAGATGCTGTGCTGCACGGCACGATGTGGGGAAGAAAATCAGGGCACAGCTCTGTGCGGTTCAGGTCATCTTCTTGTGGAAGCAGTGTCAGCTGTGGGTAAAGCTGTCTGAAAGAATATTGTACTGTGGAAGTTGTTTGGGCCTCCCGAACCCCATAATAACCCCCTCTTTTTTAAGCCACGCCACTGGGGAACAAAGTAAGGTTGCTCCAGTGACAATTTCCTCTGAGCTATGCCATCAGAACTTTGAAAATGTGTTTTGTTTTTTTGTTTTTTTTGTTCTGTCCAAAATGGTTTGTGTGGCTGTCTGCAGGCTGGAACTAAATGCTGCAGATTGAAATCTCAACTGTGACCTAGCTGTGGCTAACTGTGAATCTGCTGCAGAGCTGCCCATCAAGCCTCTCTAATCTTCACACTCTAGATTCTTGTTTGTCGGTTGGTTTATTTTTCTCTATCATTTTGTCTGGGGGGTTTTTTTTGTTTTGTTTTTTTTGTTATTTTGAAAGTTCAGATCAGCCTTTTGTTAAGCTACCTTTTTATGTTTTGGAGATATTTTAGTGTACATAAAACACATCTTTGTATTTTTTTTTCCACCAAACATGGGTATTTCAGTTTTCTAGCCATGTTACAGTTTTAAAGGTTCTAGTCAAGTTTTAATTTATCTAATTGTTGTTGTAATTCCATGTTACCTGACAATGTCTTGTGTTTCTTTTTACACTTATATTTTTGTTTCTGTTTTTTTTTTTTCATATGAATTGTTGGCTTTAAGCTTGATGTTGTATCCAAATGTAGATCAGTGGAATCTACAAACAATTGAAAAATAATTGCTCCCTTTCTCAGCCAAAGTGAGCTCTGTGGAATAAGAGAGACAAGGCTTCCCTTAACATCAGATTTTGACAGAGTCCATACATTAAGCTACATTCACAACATGTGATATTTAACAAACCTCACTTAGAATCTACCTTCTAATGATCTGCCACAGTAAGATGAGAGTCTGTATCATTAAACCGTTGTACAATTGAGATGCAGCACCACAAAGCATTTACATTGAATGCACTTTAAACTTCTGGGCAATTTCTTCAATCTTAAAGAAATGTATTTGTGGTATTCGTCCTTTTTTAAAATGTCTATATAGATTAAGGCCTAACGATCATTCTATTATCATGAAGCACCTTAGAACATTTTGGTTTATTCTTTTTTATGGCAAGCATGAGTTACGGGATATAATTTAGTTTTATTAGTCAGATATGTCGCTGACATACCGATGCTCCAAAACAAGCTTGATGGATTTAATCTAACTACTAACTACTATATAAACTACTATTTGGAAGAAGAACTTCTGAATATTTAAATCTTTGAAGATTTATATGGGGTGTTTAGAAAGCCAGATTTCATCACACTATGTTGAATCTGGACTCTTTAACTCCATCATGGCCTCCTGAACAATAAATAGCTTACTTGGCAAAACAACAAGCAAAAATCAAAAACTCTTCTTGGCTGTCGAGCCCAAAACATGATTCACCAATCTAAAGATATTTACTTATGAAATGTGCAAGCTGACTGGAATATGTGCTTTAATGTAATGTGTGAACATGCTGGTTATGTATAGATATGACTTATATAGAGATAATTGTGTATTTTTTACAAATGAGTGGTAATTGTAAGCCAAAGTATTAATGGCTGAGATCAAGCTAAAGAGGGGGGGATGCTGACAGCAGCAGGGTTTGCACACAAAAAATGGCCCATGCCAAGTTAATAGAGCTTAGTGAATCTTAAACCACCAAAATGGTGACATACGTTTGATATATTTTGGGGGGTTCCAAAAAATATCCTTTTTTCAGTGTCCCTTACTTTTTTGTTTTCCTTGTACAAAGCAACATGTGAGGTTTACGTGCGCTAGCATGTATTGAAACTACATGCAATTTAAAAGAAAAAAGATTTCTGCTGTGCAAAGCAACCTTGCTGAAATTCTGACACTTTGTCGTGTATTGTGTTTGTGTTTGTTTCTTTGTTGTTTGATGCCAAAAGGGGGTGTGGTTAAGACAGAGCATTAATAGAGCTATTACATCATCTGAAATGTTAACTTGTTTTCAAAGGCTGGTTTCCTGGAGTGCGCTTAAGTGTAATCTTTAGTGGATGAAAGCTGTATGAAAGTACTGTATGTTTTTAACCCAGATTCAGCTTAATCTGAGATGGCCAATCTCTATCAGCCGAGGAGCAGTTTGGGTTTTAGCTGCATATTAGTAACATACACAAACACAACACCTGGCAGAGCCATAAATAGGTGAAATAGGCTAGTTTGTCTCTGTAACACACACCAGACCTTCCTGTACTTTCACAGTCACACTCAAGTAGCGATAGGGAGGAAACCTCGCTGGCTCTGTGATCCTCTTCCTGTGCCACCTCTAGTTCCTTACTCTCCTGTCATTTATATGGACTGGATTTTAAAATGCAAATGTATCAAGATAATAGCAAATCCCGTCCTCCTCGCTTGATGTTTTGGCTTATGTTGTGAACGCCTGTCAAAGCTTGAGAAGTGAGGGAGCTTTGTGTCATTTTTTGGCAGTTTGATTGAGGAAAAAGAGATCACTGAGTGGAACAAGATAAATCGCTCCATCTAGTAGTTTTCACAACTAAGAGTAAACAAAACATATTACTGTTTCAGCCTCAGATACAATGTCAAACTTTCTTCAAATGAGAAAAAATGTGAGGAACACATTGTTAGGCCTATATTTTTCTTACGGTATCAGTAACTTTGTATACAATCCACAAACTGGTTCTACTTCATCTAACTTCACCGTCCTACCTCATTGTTACTCTGGTGTTTGTTTGTCAGTGACTGTAAACTATGTGTGTATATTAAAAAAAAAATATATATAGGAACGGTATACCTGGTTACTCTCAACATGTACAGCATATAAAACTTGTAAAACACCTCAGTACACAATATCATTCTTAGGAGAAATCGGTTTTATTACCTGCTTAAAGATGCTGCTGTAAAGGGGGTGTCTGCGTGAGGGGTCGTCTCTGAATATATATCTTCGCTCTTTGCTATGTCGTGTTGATCAGTGGTTGTGTTCTGTCTCTGTATTGCATTCTGAGATTTTTACTGGTTGACGGTGCTACCAGCAAACAGTTCAAAAACTGATCTGTCTATCGGACCTCAAATGGTGCTGTTTTTCTATGTTTTTATCCTCATACAGCTATGTTTTATTCAGGTGTGTCAACCGCCACTATCCCCTCAGCTAATCAAATTGTAAGCCAAAATATTTCGCAAAACGGTAACCCTGCTATTACTGTATCAACTATATGCTATCCATCCAAATATTGTAGATAGTGATTATATCCTCAGCTGTGAGTTTCAGAAGTACCTCAGAACTTGCTGATTTTCAATGGATGCATCTGCTTCTAGCACCTGTTGTCTACCAATATTACATTGTTGCAGTGTATTTTCAATAATATGCATTTTTACTGGTTAGATCAGGTTTCAATATCTATATAGTACATGATTATTAGATCACACTCAGATGACCGATATATTCAAAAGATACCACTGTTCACTGGTTGCATGCCAGATTGTCATAAAGGAAATCTCAGTTGGACTGGGCAGCGTATGTTACAGTAGAAGAGGTCCTCAGCAAAACCATGTTCATAGTTAAGTCCAGTTTGTTTTACAGAAGCAGGATTCCATTGGTAGATGTATTTGTGATGGGAAAGTAATATCTGTTAGAAGTGATTTTGGGAATTTACAATCTAGAGATCCATCTATGATATAAAGAGTCTTCATGGTACATTTATGAAGACGGTTTGGAAATTATTGATTTTATGTAGTTACCACTTTAATCTGTGCCGTAATTTGTCCCGTATCTCTTTGTCCATTACTGTTGTTTAAACAATTCAAAATGTAATATTCTGTTAAAAATATGAATTTAGTGTAGCAATTTGTTCATGATTGACTTACTGTGAGCTAAAGTCATATGTACGGCAGCATACGGTGTCTGGACTTTGACTTACTTATATAAAAAGTGCATTATATTTTATTTTACCCTGTGCAGTGACACCAATGGAATCTTTTCTGCACCGAAGTGTTTCAAGTATGTTTTTTTTTTTTTGTGTGTGTGTCCGTATGTATATATTTGTTTTTGTTTCTTACTCTGACCATGTCTGTGAACATGAAATGTGCTGGGGAACTCCTGTCTACTGTGCACAGTGTGTGTTCAAATACACAGCAGTTGGTTTCATGGAAGCACTTAAGCCATTCGTTGGACTGTTTCATTATGGTTCAATTTTAAGCTTTGCTCTGGTCCAGGGAATTGACCCAGAGAGTTTTGTGTGTAACTGAATTCCTATGCAGGTGTTGAGTTGTAATCACCTGGTACCACGTCACTGTTGGGTGGACAGCCAACCAGGTAGAGATGACTGGAGAGCATTCAAACCTTTTTGAATGTGTCTGCACAGCCTTGAGATTGAGTCAAAGGGGACAATGGCGACATGACAAATCCATACAGAACTATTACTACATTTTCATGGAGGTGAATTAAACTGAGCTTTACAGGGCTGCTTGGGTGTATACCTGTCTGTAACAGTTGTAACTGCATTGCAATGATCATTAGGGAAAGACAGGGTTATTACTGTATGGAGTATTTCCAGGTGGTATGATAATGTGAAAAGAATTTCAAGAGTATTGCAGTAAATACTCCATCACCCTAATTTGGCCTCCCAGAGGCAACCCTACATTTACAGAAGATGTTATAAGTATATGCGATAGAGAGTGTACATGTCTTTGCTAAACCGGCCACACCTCTGCTATGCGAGCAACTCTTTGACGCTTAGCATCCTGTTCTGTGTTTTCTCTTGCTGCATTCAGGAACACCTGTTTAATGTATAGATAAACAGAAATAAATCCAGACTTTTATTCTATCAGCACAAACCTCTTGTTGTCTTTTTTGTTGTCTTTCCTGCCTGGTGTTTTTTTTATCAAAGAAAGAAAAGCTCCCATTGAAACCACACTGAAACTGTCTTGTTTATTTTGAATCACTCTTTTCCAGTGTGGAAAATATTGTATGCTATATTGTACAGTACTGGTGATGTCACCGACTCTACCATAGTATATTTCTGTTGTGTTGTTGTTGCGTTAAGTTTAATTTCTGGACCCATGAGGTTTATGTCGCATCCGAATCACATGAAGGAGGCTTCTTTTTTCATCTATTTTGCTGCTTTCAGGAATAGTTGGACATTTTTGAAAATTCACTTATTCGCTTTCATTCCGAGAGCTAGTTGGGAAGATCAATACCACCCTCTCGTCAGTACAGTAAATATGAAGCTACAGCCAGCAGCCTATTAGCTTAGCATTAACATAAAGACAGGACACAGGGAAATAGTTAGTCTGGCTGTGTCCAGAGCTAAACAATTTAATCCTTTTACCCCTGTTTTTTTCTTTGTGCTAAGCTAAGCTAACCGGCTACTGGCTGTAGCTCTATATCTAACACACAGGCATCAATCCTCTCAATTTTCGGTCGCTTCGTTGACAAATCAGAGAGGCTGTGCCCTATTGTTCGCTGTTAAAGCAAATTTTCTGGGCTCTGAGTGAGTAGTAACTTCATTTCCACAGATGGTATGTTCACCTCAATCTGTATATTTTAAAACCGCCAAATCAGGGTTAAATCTGGTCAACAGCTTGGAGCACAAACTTACCTCGAGCCTTTAAAGTGTTATTTTTTCCACTGCAATACCACTTAACTAATGTCAAAAAATTTTTTTATTTTCAAATTGATGGCCATATGTGCTGAATGGGTTTCGGAAAAACCTTAATGACCCCTAGGTTAATGTACATTTCTCAGCACACTGCGACTCTGTAGACTTTTAATTTAAATGCAAAGATTAAAATTACAGTTTGAGTTTGCCATTCAATGGTAAAATTTCACTTTTCACACTTCTCAGCCAGCAGTCTGACACTGTGAAGACAGACAGATTTCCAGACAGACAGAGGCAGATGAGCTCTGGTGTTATTTCTGACAACTCATTCCTCCATTCACAGATCTGTGTAACTGTGCAAACTCTGAGAGCCTTTTCATGCCACATTTCACACCAGCTTTCCATCCTTATAGGCTCTGTAGTAACCATAACAATCGTTCCTGCCTCTCCTTCACAACCCAGATGCTTTGACTGTAGATTTGCATTTCGAGTTTGGTGTGTTTTGGAGTGCATGTGTGTGCATCTGCTGTGAAGGTGAGGGATTAACAGGCAGATTGTTCTCAATGTCAGCCACAAGATAACAGGATGGCAGAGACCAACAGTTCACTGTACTGTGTTTGTTCGTTCAGTTCCCATGCTGCTGGCCTGCCTCTGTGCCACACAGCATGCCGATGATTGGCAGCGCTGTATCTAACATGTCCCATGTCCTGACCATATTGCAATATCAACTCAGCTGCATGAGAACAAGATAAGACAGAAATGGGGTGTTGACATATCAGATTGCTTGTAAGATGGCTTGTTTGGAGAGGCTTGAATCTAAAATGAGCCCGATCATTGAATGCTGGATTTGGTTGAGTCCACATTGGAAACTGATAGGAAGTGGTCACTGTAAAGGCCATTTCCGCACCCTTTCCTTATGAATAGACTGAGCTCTACTTACTCCCTGATCTCCCCGTCCTCTCCCCTGTCTGGCACACTGATGCATTTCCATATATTACTGCCTCTGTAAGCAAGTGTGTCATGCGCCTAGGCTTTTCCTACAGCCCAAGGGGACTTCTCAATGTCATTATCGCTAAAGCCTGCCACATGCCTGTAATGTATTGCCGCCCTCCTTTATTGGCAGCGCGATGATTCAGTGGTGGTGATGATGGATTAGTGCCGGCTGGGTCGAGCTGGGCTGGGCTGAGCTAGTCCAGGCTGGGCTGAGCTCTGCAGCCTCTCTGTCTGTCGCATAAACAGTGTCCTCCTCACACACTGCAGTATAGAGGGACACATATCGCATTTATGTCACACACACAACCTAATGAATATGGTCATTTCAGCGCTTTTTACGGAGCTTCTTGGAGCATTGTCTGATTCATCTTGTCCACCTTTCGCTTTTCATGCAGACGCACACAGCTGTGCCGCATAATAGGTGGCAGTAATGCATTCTCTTTATGACATTGTTACTGTTTTGAATGTGAAAATATAACTGCTTTTGTTGCTTCCTGGAAGGGGACGTTCAAAGAGGGTGCACTGGGTGCATATGTTACCACAGCATAACATGGTTTGATGATTCCAAGAGCATATACACGCATACACACACACTCACAGTGGCATGTTTTATTACTGAATATGAAACACTTCATATAACACAGCCACCCAGGCTGCACTAAACTAAATGGCACACTGGCCACCAAGTAAAAGTCTTAACTTCAACTCTCAGCTCTTGATTGCAGGCTTTTCAGTCTCTGTAGCTGATGTACACTGTCATGGTGATCTGGCTCCAGCCTCTTTGCTGCAGGGAAATAAATGGACATTAATCTTAATTTCTCACTGCTTGCAGCAGCAAACGACACTGCTGCTGTTAACTTCTCCTGCCCCGAGCGACACAAGAACCACTCTCTCTCACTACAACACGTGTCAGTTTGGTTTATTAGTGCACAGGAGTGTAACATACATTATGCATCAGTCAAGTACACAAGATGTTCAGCATCAAATGCAAAGGCATGAATGGGTTAAACCACATCCACAGAGTTGTTCATTAGTCTGTCTTTGCTCCTGGGGAATGTTTTGTCTAGTCTATAAATCACTGACTGATACGATACACTGACTTTGTCTCCATTTGACCCACACGGACTTTTGCTCATCCTGCAATATTTCTCCCTTAAAGGCTGTAAATTACTGTAAGTAATTAGAAAGTGACAAAACAGTCAAGCTTACACTCTTATAATTGAATCTCATTCGTGCTGTTAGTGTGATTGTATGCAGAGCACTTTATTGTCTGATTTCTCAGAGATTTGTTTTTGTTTTCCATTTTAAGCAGCTCCACATAATCCACACAGCGTTCATTTGCATCATGGAGCACACATCTGTATGCAAAATATGCAAGAAGAGTGTTGACAGTAATGAATCATACTGTACACGTTCTCTTCCTATATTCCCATCTCTGCTGCTGTATTTGTCTGAAAAGTGGCTGCAGGGTTAACAGACAATAAGTTAATACTGATTAATTCTGCCTTTGGTCTTCAAAGGCAAGGCAAGGCAACTTTATTTATATAGCACTTTTCAGACACAGAGGCTATTCAAAGCCAGTAATACACATGGATGAGCTACCAATCAAACTCACATTGGCTCTTCCTCCCATGCTCCTTACATACCTTAATTTCTATGCACCCATACCCGTCCTGCTGCATGTCCCTGCATTGTCATTTTTACTATATGTATAATAAGATAGGCTGTTCAATTTAAACAATTTCCCTCACAGGATCAATAAAGTACATCTATCTACCTAATTTCTCTCCGCTGCTGATATTCAGATGTCCTTATCATTTTTAAGAAGTTTATTCGGCTGCTTCAACAATAATATCGGGTTAAGTTCGGAAATCCATCAGTGGATGCAAAACCGAGCTCACTTACCCTAAATACACACACATACACACATACATACATACCTGTGTATGCACGAGCGTGCACGCACACACACACCCACACATACTTAAGCACAGAGCCTCCAAATGGCCTCTATTAATGCAGACGGCTCTCCCAATTAACAGGATTCAAAGCGATGATGAATTTTTCATTCTCTGAACATTTAAGCTAATTACGGCCCAAATGAAGCAGGTTCCAGTGAATCACCATGGCAGGGGCTGCCAATGGCAGCCAATGTCACTGTCACAGTGCCACTCTGCACCACCACCCTAATCATTACAGCTGCTTAATATTCATCTCCCACTGCTCTCTCGCCGCCTGACTCACCTCTCCTCTCCTCACATATCTTCTCTTCTCTTCTCTTGTCGCTCCTTCTCTCTTGTAACTTTAACTCCTCTCCCCGCACCACTGTCCTCCATAACATTTTGCCTTTTCTCCCTCTCTCCCCTTCAGCACTTCTCTCACGCATAGACGTGTTGTTTAAGATGGAAATCAACTAATTGCGCTAATAGCATTTTAATGATAATTTAATGTAGTAAATAAAGCGTATTACAAGCTAAGCAATTTTGTTGGATTTCAAGGGCAGTCAATCTGTGTCCGATATACAATCTCCTCACCCCCTTGATGATGCGTGTGGGGTGTCTGCAGCGTGTTTTCGTTCATGCAGGCTACAGCAACTATAACTATATACATCATGTCAACATCTATAGATGCACAGATACAGGCAGCACTGAGTGGGAAAACCGCATCACTGTACCACTTTCAAATTACTATCCGAGCCATATGTTTTTAGATCAAGGGTTTTCAAAGTCTGACACAGTGGCTTTATGAACATTTATTCACTATAGACATTGGCGATAATGATATCCCCGGGAAGTGTAAGTCACTCTGAATCTGCGAATGCGTGTATCACGTCTGTGTGTTCAAATTTGACTGAGCTCAGAGAGGGAGTATGAATTTTGACTCAAATTGCCGCTCACACCTCACGTCTCTCCTTCTGCTGTAACTCAAGATGACTTCTGCCTGCAGTATCAGTATCAGAGGCCTTTTTCAGTTCAGCTTTATAGTTTTATCCCTCTTAATCACGCAGCCTGTTTTGAAACAAACTTTATGCCCAGTGGTGATTCAACCCATTTTTTTTTGGTTTGTTGTTGGTTCAGTTTTATCATAATCAATTCTCCTCAAGAAATTAACATACCTGAGTTGTTTCAAGTCTGCTTAGCTTAGTCATTGTTCTCCATTAAAAAGATTAGACTTACCTCAGTAATCAAAGATGAATTTCATTTTGCATTTGTGTTCTTCTGCCATCCCCCAGACTAAACATATTTAAAATGATGAGGAGCTTTAACTCGAAAAAGAGAAAAGAATAAAGTGCCGTGAGACAGAAAAACAATTTAATTTCTCTTTTTATGTTCTTCCAGTGGTCATTTATTTAAATGGTAATGTGAAGCTGGCTAAACAGGTATGGCGAATAAGCCTGAGAAGCCTGAGACTTCAAAAAAGCTGTGGTGTTTCAGGCTCCGGGAGTTTATCTGAGTCTTTCCTCCTGTCGTCTCACAGAGGGAGGCAGAGTGGGGAGCCGATAGAGTGACAAGGATAACTCTCTCTCGGTGTTGGACTATAATTAATTAGGTGTGATAAATTATACCATTTCTAGCAGACACACACTCAAGTACATGTGCGCATGCTCTCTTTCCTCATACTCACATACACACACACACACACACATATATGACTATGAATGCATGTCAGTATTCCCATTAACAGAACATTCACTTTGCAAACTCTCAGTTTGTTGTGTACCAGAAAGTGAAACCAAACCACATTAAAACACATGGGTTATCTGTCACTGCGCAATCTCTTTCAAATCCACCAGATTCCTATTTTTGTATTTCAGTAACTGTAATGTGCTGATTGAGCACCCGTGAAGGTGAAATGCAGTATCTGTTACCTCTTTCGACGCTAAGAGCTTCATGCTCTAATAACAAGCAACTTCCTCAGCTTTGTTTGGAAATTCACAATAATGCATTAATTTCATTACAAACAGCAAGAAAACAAGGACAGCACGTAGTAGCTTTAATGCAAATATATGGTAACATTTTCCAGAATTAGTTGTTTCTTTGCATCAAAGAAAAGCTATAAAAAATATAAGGGCACTTAACAAGCATTAAATAAAACGTGAAACACAACAATATGTGATAAATCCAGCATGTTCTTTTCAAGTAGAAGCAGAAGCTACTTCTTCATCTTCATTTAAGACAGCAGAGTTACATTTCTTTACCATTTAATGGGAAAAGGATGAGACGATGACTTAGCTACAACATTTCTTTTGAAATGCTTTAACTTCAGAGTGTTGAATCAAAGCATAGCACACATCGACAGAACAACTAAAGAATGCTTAATTGTTTCTTGTGCTGGTCTCTTGTTTCCTCACAAACATAACTGTGAATCTCCGAGTGTCAAGGCAGTTGTTGAGGTGCTGCTGCTGCTTCCTCTCAGGTAAACACAGCCTACGCTTTATAAGCCTTCTGTCACGCAAAAGTGGTCATTTAAATTCAGTCAAGGATTTACCTTATTTTCTACACATCTTCATCTTGAAAAACATAGTCATACTCAGTGATTCCCCCTCCACCTCCTCAATAAACTGCGCACTTTAAAGGACTACACCACCTTGACGGCGAAGCTTCTTGTTTTTTTAATCAGTGTGATGGAAAAATAGGAAGATGTTTAACCTTCTCTATGCAGTGAGATTCAGACGAACTGCTCATCTGTAGTGAGATGCAGCAAAATGCAACTATCCACTGTTCTGGTTACCTGACCTTTTAGCAAAAACATCTGTAATGTGTGTTTAATTTCAAGAAATGCCTTCATCAACCTTTAACTCTCTACGTCTCTGTATTTCTGAGTTCTGCATGCACTTCTGATATCTGATGGGATTCATGGCTGAAGACCAAATTCACACTTGTCTGCCCTCCTCAATGTCAACCTGGACCCCTAGTCCATGGCTAAGACACACACACACACACATGCACACACACATGCACACACATAGAAACAGGGTGCCAGCAGGCGCTTTTAATGGCCTGGTGTTAATGAGAGTCTTGTTTAGAGCTGTCAGATGACCCTGGGCCATGCAAACTGACACCAACTCCATGTTCACAGCTCCAGAGGTCACCACACGGTCAATGCACGTGTGTGAGTTTGTGTGTGTTGATGCTACACACAGAATCATTTATAACACCTAATTACATTTCCAGCCAGGGCATTAACACTGTATCAGCATATCTTTCATCTCTGGTAGTTTAATTATCAATGAGTAAAGTTGATATTAATCTCAGTATATCTTATCTACGTAGCCTATTCTCACCATCACAGAAAAGGGTCATTCTTATCGTGGGTCTGTGTGCTCTCTTGCCTAAAGCTATGATGTATGATTTAAGTATTCTGAGAAGAGACAGGCTCATCAAGAAGCCCCACCTAGAAAAACGATGAATAAATTGAAAAAGGACGTGAGTATTATGCAGTGTAGTTGTCCATTAGTAGTATTAGGAGTGTGGTGTTCTCCGTTTTGATTTGTATAAATAAAAATTTGTACAGTGCGCAGACACAACAATATATAAACACACATACTTTCCACATGCAACAGTAAAGTAAACAAGACACGCACCCACGAAAGGTTCCTCATATAATTATGTAATGCCTATTCACCAAGTTTTTCCATAATTCTGCCAATACCAGCTACTATTAGCTATTTTCTATTGCTACACTCTGTTCAGTTTTCTGATAGCATGACATTAACATGACGTCTGTCAGTGGCTGGTAGATGTCCACATTTTTAAAGTTAATTTCCCACCATGATCCCATCCAATCTTGTATTTTTGGTGCTGAGCTAGATGTACAAAATTAAAGAATATTTTTAACAACCGCAGAAGAAACATAGACAAAGTGTTGCTGTTAACCAGTTATCCACATTTTTCAAACAATTCAAGCCATAGAGCAATGGATGCAATTTAATTTTACAATTAAACATAAATCTGAAACTCTATGATCCAATTTGTGAATCTTAGAATAATTGTATAGTATAATAAAGTCTCGTCATTACTTTCTGTTGTATTAGCAGTTACTTCACAAGTCATTGCCAAACATTCGCTCTATTTTACTGAGGATCCATTCCACCCAGTTGCTTATTCAATTAAATTTATCTCATAATGACCCAAAAGCCTGCTGCATTGTTTTTGTTCCTTCCTTTATGTAATTAGAGTTTTAATTATTTGAAGACAATTAATTAGAAAAGTGAAGCAGAAGCCATTAATGTTGATGGGGATGTCCCATTAAGACAGATGTAGCCTTAACAGACTGTCACACAGCAGTTCACTGTGTCTGATTTTGGTCTGTGGCTGAAGCATCTTAGGATTATAAAAGGCTCATTTTGAACTATCATACAATAACGCCCTTTTTCATGTGTTGCCCAAATAAAGTGTTTGCCTATTTTTATTTTTATTTTCCCCTGTGTATCCCCAGCCAGTGTTTTTCAACCTTTAGCACACTCGCTGTTATTCTTCCTTTATGTGTTGACAGTGAGAGTGTGATCTAGCTCACTGTGTGGAGACCAATTCACAGAGTGGGAAGCGCCTGTGTTGGAGCCAAGCTGTGAGTGTGTGTCTGTGTGTGTGTGTGTGTGTGTGCGCGCGCATGTGTGAGTGTTTAAGTAACAGAGACTCAAGCTGACAGTTTGCCAGAAGCCTTGCACCTGCACACATCTAGGTGTTGATCTCAGATGGGGGGGTGAACAGGGCAAGGAAGAGGGGACGACGGGAAGGAGAGGAAGGGATCCGACACGAGATGTTGGTGGATGAGGAGCGGAGGATAGGAACTCCGTGACATATAATTCCTGCTTATATGTTTTTCAAATGTGTGTGTGTGTGTGTTTGTGCCACAAGTGGAAAGGAAATGTGCAGCTGTGTGACAGGCGGGACAGGAGAGCCAATTGGAGTGATGCATTCTTTCATAGGTAACTGCCAACACCAGAGCGCAGCCAGGGCCTCATTTGTCAGACTCAAGGAAATAGCGTTACAGCGTGACGTTTCACTCTGTCTCTGGCACACACATCAACAACCGCTCTGCTTCAGGATGGGAGGAACTGTGCCACTGACGCTACTGTGACCTGGTGGTGAATTTAATTAGGGTTAAAGAGACAAAAAGGGGTTGTAAGACAAAGAAGTGTGTCTCTCACTTTTTGTCTGTCTGTATCTCACCCGACGTTCTGTTGGTATAATGTGGCTGAGGACAGTTCTGTCTATGGGGTGCACTCAGAAGATAATATATTGCTGCAAATACCATCATAAGCTTCCCTGCTCTGCTTTAATTGGCTGTTGTTAACCTTTTAGTTAGCAGCAGTGGTGAGTTTCCCGAAACTTAGACAAGCTCTCTGGAGGGACACTCACCAGTATGTCAGGAAACTCCATGACACTGTCAGCATAACTGGCTGCTGCCTGAATTATTGAAGTCCATAGCATTGATTATTTAATACAATACTTATAGTACTTGCAGTACTGACAGGGGACGGTTTAAGCGAATAGAAAAAGAATAGAAATCGAACTTCGCATTTGGTGTGACACAAGGGGCGAAACTAAAGTTTCTAGTCTTTGTGTTGGTATAATGTTGCACCCTATACGTAGGGATTTACTGCAGTACATGACCTAGATGAGATCCTAGCGGAAGGAAGAGTGAGAGACAAAGAGACAGACAGATGGGAGAGGGTTAATTGAAGCTGACATGTGTCCAGTGTTTGTGTGTCCCCAGATGACATGAGGCTCTCGCCCATATGCTCCTGTTGCCTTGTTGCCTCCCTCTTTACAACCACCAC
>JAVQJF010061426.1:0-22942 GCA_036023855.1 Gadopsis marmoratus
TTCTGCCTGTTAAAAGGCAGTTTTTCCTTGCCACTGTCGCATAGTGCTTGCTCATGGTGGAATTGTTGGGTCTGTAGATATAGAGTTGGCTTGGACTTGCTCTATATTAACAAGTGCTATGAGAACTTTGTTATAATATAGCGCTATATAAATAAAATTTGATTTGATTTGATTTGAAAATCTGTGAAAGCTAACATTTCTGTCATCTCACTGTAAACATTGTCACAGTATGGACATCAGTGGACTGGGCTGCTAAAGTTCTCACTGGACTCGCTAAATGGACTTTATAAATATATTTCCTTAACTTCTGGCACAGTGCAATACATCTTTTTAACATGACCATGCTTTAAAGGGCATACGTTTTTATTTTTATGTTAGTACTTACATTTGACACTTCTTTTAGCACAATTTTTTTGTACCATGTGGTCTGTTCGTGTACTGCTGTTGTGATTCTCACCAAACTGCAAAAGTTTATACATGCATGTACTCAAAGAGCAAATATTTATTTTGACCAATGCTTAGTTATCAACTTACATCCACTTGACTATACATATATTAAGTGACATGTTCCATAGTTATTAATTTGAAATCTACTTATTGTGTTGGGTCATGAGCAACATTAACACAACCTGTCAACAAACCTGTAATTTAGGTAATGCAAACCGCAATTTCACACTTGATTCCTATTCGAAGCATACATTATGGAAAATCTCACTCGGGATGCTACTTTCAAAATAAAAAACAGATTGAAACTATTCTTAGTTGCTCAGCAAGGGATGTTTCACAGCAGAATCATCTTTGATCATCCCACCTCAAGCCTCTTACGTGGCTTGAGGTCTTAAGTTTCCAATCACGCTATAATGCCCGAGACTACTTTAAAGATTCCAATAGCAGAGTTTCCATCCATTAATATCCCTGCATCCCGGGACAGGACCCTTGATAACTTGCGTAACTCTGAATTCACCACTGGCCAGAGAGAGAGATCACTTCGCGGAATCCGATCTTATATAACGCTGTATTTGTATCTACGTCGTAATCCATTAACAGCCACAGGGCATGCTGTGGTTTGACTTAGTCTCAACTGGTGTTTTTACACAATTACTCGCATAACTCAAACACAGGCAGTGCAAACGTTATGGACGAGCGCTGCATCGATTGTTGTACCACATGAACTCTAGTAACCCCTCCGTCTCGGCGGAAGAAGAAAAAAAAATCTCTTAGCTACGTCGCAAAACACTGCAACACTTTGCTAACTAGACTGGATTGTGTGTTAATAGTATAATACAGGACAGACAAACCAAATAAACGACTTCTGGTTTTCCAAGCGTGATATGTCAAGTTGTTAATATATTTAAAACGGTGTACGTGCTATGTAGAGATGATGAGCTGCATCGAGCAGGCAGCAGGCACAGCGCCAACAATTCAAGCTAACGTAGCTGGTCAGCTAGCATCGCTGTCAGTTAGCTACTGTCAACAACCAAGCTCACTTCAACACAACAGGAAATAAACACATACTCGACGCGTTAGCTTGGTTCTAACGATGTCACACGGGAGATGCCAGCGTTCACACATATTCACATAAAAGCAGACAGCATTCGCTTCAACCACATGAAGATTATCACAAACTGTTTTCTTGCTAGCCGCGAAGTGCAACTGTAGCTTAGCCAGCGAGCAGAGCGGTAGAAATCCTGAGCTAGTTAGCTGTGGCGTCCAGCCAAGACTAATAAGGCAAAAAAAAGACAACTTACATTTGAAGGACGATGTTCGCAATATGTACAACGGTTTCGGGATGCTTTTCGGGTCGAATATCGACCATTTTAACTCGGCACCGCCCGAGTTAACGGTCCTCTCGATGAAAGCGCCTCACACTCAAAGAATGCGGCCGATCCGCTCATCTCACCTAGAAGCCATTAGCCCGAAGTACCGAGGAGGGCGTACTGCGCATGCGCAATATAGTGTCCCATTAAATCTTTTGGCACCGTACTTGTTACACCAATACTGGGAAGTGAAGCTAGTTCGTTCATCTAATGTACTTTCATATTTGTGTTGAATTATTGTCATTAATCGACCTGGATGTTTAGCTAGTTTTCGTTTCTTCAATTGTGAATGTAATCAAGTTTACAGTTGGGATGGAAGGAATGAAGGAGATCAGTCTCTAAGCTATATTTTATTTACTGTATGTCATGTAAAGTGTAAATATTTATTCATGATACTGCATATATTACTTTGTACCCCTGGAAGGGATCTTGATCACTAATGGGGATTCAAGTAAACATTGAACATTTAAGAGACTAGAAATTAATATGGTTAAAGTGGGGTTTTTATAGGCAGGTGGGATGCTCTGAAGTATTGTAATAAGACTTGATGACATAGAATATGACCCCATCTCATTCACTGTACCAGAGGGGGTATCTTTACGTGCCCACATACATACATATAATGGTGTTTAAACAACAACACAACAATCACAATTCAAATTAATTTATTTCACCAGGATATAAATCTGTTGTTTATTTGGCAGAAACCACAAAAGTGCAAAAGAAAGTACAATATTTTAAATAATACTGATGCAGTATCACTACTTTCCATTGAGTCCTGGATTTATACATATTAAAAACAAACAATAAAACACTCTGCATAGCCTGTCACCCAAATGTGCTGGTGCCCGTATTTGTAATTCAGTGTTATTTGTCTAGTGGACAACAGTTTATGAGCAAAATGTATTTCCTGTAAAAGTTAACATGTAAAAGCGTGAATAGAAAGTCCGCATTATCTCCTCTCAATTTTCTGATTGAACTATAGGCTGCATGATCCATGAGCAGGTGGAACGTGCGAACACAAAGACCTGTCTCTAAATCAGAAAATAAGCCGTATTTAATGTTGATTTTATTGCTCAAATTTTTTCAATTTATTTTCATTTCTTTTGTTGTCTTGTCTTTATTAGATGACATTTAACGACGAAGTAAGTGGAAATTAGTATCAAACGATTTTATGTTAATCTATTGCGCTATGGTCACTATGGTAACGAAGCATTTTTTTTTTTTGCTACGTCACTACCGGCAGGATTCGGGACGCCAGGAAGAACGGAGCGTGCGCCTCTAGATGAATGAAACCGAACGGCAAACTTCATTCATTCAACTTTTCGACGAATTTTGACAGTGTTTGCCAAACATTACATATTAGCCTGCTGTACTAGGTAAGGATATCCAAACCGTGTAGCTTAGAACGCTACTGTTAGCTCGTTGGCTGCTTACCTCGCGTGTTTACACTGCTGCTAGTCCATGTTAGCCATCTCATGCTAAAAATATCAACACCATGGACTGCCAGTGTCTGCTCTGATTCGGCCGCTGTGTCTGGAAATAGCCAGCCAAACAACGCGTGATTAACAATGGTGATGCCATGTTTTGTTTTCTGTGTTTCATCATTAGCTACTTTCTGTGTTTTGCCCAAGCTTCAGCCAGTTGCAGTGTGGCACCTTGACACCTCTCCTGTTACTTTGTCTGTCCCCCCCTCTCTTTGCAAGGTGTACGTGTGCATACCTAACTCCCAACTGCAGCCGAGTGTGTGTGTGTGTGTGTGTGTGTGTGTGTGTGTGTGTGTGTGTGTGTATGAAGAGCCTGTGTGATATGTCAGTATCGGTGATCATAAAGTGGGGAGGTCAGGAGTACTCCATCAGTTCTCTGTCCGAGGAGGACACAGTGATGGACCTGAAACAGTCCATTAAGACCTTGACTGGGGTGCTGCCAGAGAGACAGAAACTACTGGGACTCAAGGTCAAAGGTGAGAGGGCATCAATGATCACAAGTGCCTTATACCTGGGGGAGCTAGTGTAAATAATGACATGTGATATCCTAACCAGATGGACAAGATATCAGCACTCCAATTTCCCTTTGCGCCTTTGCATTATTATTAACAATATGTATGAAACGTATCTTAAGAATTAAATAAATGTTCGATCAAATAAATCCACCCCTGCATGTCCCCAGGGTTTGGCTATGTTAACCCTTAGGAGTCTTGGGCTATTTTGGCCGTTTTTGAATACTTTTGATTTTGCCTTTTATATATAACATTGAAAGATGTTTACCGCTTTAACTTTGAGAGTTAATCCACATTCATGATTAGCTGATGTTTTTTTTTGTCCATTTCTCAGCCTGTTGCCTGCTTCAGTGTCAGTTTTCTCCACCGCTCTGTAGTCTATACACGATTTGTATCTCATGTGATTTTTAGTGTGGGGTTTTTAGCTAAGCTAATTTGCCCTCTTCTTCCGTTTCTTCTCTCTTTCATTCTTGCCTCCAGGTAAACCTGCAGAGGATGAGGTGAAGCTGGGCTCTCTGAAGCTGAAGCCTAACACTAAGATCATGATGATGGGTACAAGAGAGGACAGTCTGGTAGGTGGCGGCGTGATAGAGAAATTAACTGACTCCAAAGATATCTGCTCGGGCTTGTGACTAAAGAAATAGTCGCTCAGTTAACTGACTAGGTGCCTGAGCCACTGGCTAATTTGTAGTTTTACCAGAAAGAGTAACATTACATTACATAACATTACAGTAACATTTTCGTTGCAGAAAGAGTAACATGATACGTATGCTTTCGTACTTGTTTTTTAATACTTTAGGCCACTAAGTAACTTTGATCAACTGGTCAGTAAGTGGTTGGTTAGATGATGATCATGCTAGCTGTTGACGACAGTGTTGTCATTTTCGTGGGCTCACGTGTATTGTGCATGTGTTTTGTTTTGCAAAGGAAGAGGTTTTGGCCCCTCCGCCAGATAATGATGACGTGGTCAATGATTTTGACATCGAGGAGGAGGTCATTGAAGTGGAGAACAGGTTAGATATTTTTTATATGTTTGTGAGAGGGTATGGAGAAATATATCTATCTGTGTGTGTCTGAGAAACAAAAGTTGTATGTCTCTAGAGAGGAGAACCTGGCCAAAATAGCCCGCAGAGTCAAAGACTATAAGGTGGAGGAGCTGAACCCTCCCAGAGAAGGAAAGAGGCTTCTGGTCCTGGATGTGGACTATACACTGTTCGGTGAGTTACAAACACCAACATTTGTCTCTTTAAGACTATGCTAATAGTAATCACTGTATATTACACAACATTTAATTTAATACAGCGTCTCCACTGTTTCTTCTCTTCATCGGTGCGTGTTATGTGAATGCAATCTGAGAGTGGTTCATAGGGTTGAACTTTGACAGATTGATACAACATATGTATTTTGCTGACTCCTTCTGTAATGTTAGTCAGTAGAACAGAGTGCTTTGGAAAAATAGAAATCCATCACTGTTTGTCAGCCTAGTCAGCCAGTTGCTAGTTTAATCTAGGACACTATGCATTGATGTTTCTATCCTATCTGTGTTTAGACCACAAGTCGTGTGCAGAAACGGGCCAGGAGCTAATGAGACCATACCTTCACGAGTTTTTAGCATCAGCCTACGAGGACTACGACATTGTTATCTGGTGTATGTATCTTGTTTCCTCTTTTCTCTGTTGTACAACAGTTTTATTTATTGGAGATCTTACAGTGTGACTACTAGATGATGGATGACCCCTCAGTTCAACAGTTGTTTTTGAAGTGCATATATTATGGCCATTTGTTATTTTTGATTTCCTCTTTTGTCAATTTCACACATGTGCTTTCTCTCCTTAGCTGCTACAAGTATGAAGTGGATTGATGCCAAAATGAAAGTATGTATTCTACTTGTTTTGTTTGTTTTTGTGTTGTCTTCAAAAATCTAATTATCACCTGAGGCCTGTACTACGAAGCAGGATTTGGGGTTAGCGAGGTATCTTGAGATTTATCTCTGGGTGGTTCACTTCGTTCCGTGGTACATCACCATGGTAACTTACGCTGCACACCTAACCTGCTCCGGGGTAGTTCATGTTCGACATAACAGATCAGTGCGTATAAAAGCGCCGCCTATTGACCAATTTTCTTGGAAAATGGCACCACCTATAGAAAATTCTGTGGAGCTCGGTGCAGATTGCGAGAGAGGGGCTCTTTTTTTATATGAGCGCTACAGATTCTCGTCAGAGGGGATGACTTATCTGTGTCAGCATCTTGCAAGAAATGTCAAAGCCATGCCGTTGTGCTTTTGTATCCCAATATCATCCTGCAACAGAAACTGACTGAAGCACTAAAGCCTTGCACTTGTTGTACTTATGAGATATGAGAGTAATCCTACTTACCGCTTTGAATTATGTTTTTAAATCTATTTTTTAGTCGGTTTTACACCGCTGGAAGTAAGGCTAAAATTGTCATATACACGCTATAAGAATATATCAAAGCAACACATTAATTTAATGAAATACAAAACTGTAAGTTAAAGTTATGGTCAGATCTTCTCGTGCCCTAATGATGGGGCAGTGATATGATAAACTTGTTAATTTAACGTTATTTGTTATTTGGGTTTGTTTTGCCAGCTTCCTGCAGCTGTGTTGCTTTTAGCCAGGATGATGCATTTAACTTCTTTGTTTTTCTCTAATATTATAGTTTGCTCTTCGTTTGTAAAGTATGCCGCTCTGCTGCCAGCACACTTGTCATGTTTGTGATTGGTCATATCTGCAAACACTGTCCCTATTATGTGAACCCGCTCATGGCTAGATTAGGAAACCCTGGGTTGACTTACAGAGCTGATAACCAGCGTCGCGTGACCAATTAGCGTGATCGCGGTTGTTAGGTTTAGTGAAGCCAGATAAGATATTACAAAAATATATCCTGGTTATGTTGAAGTTACTTCATAGTACAGGCCTCTGGTGTCCCTGGGTTGTTACCATTGCTGTATTGTACCAAGTTTTGCCAACAGGTGGCAGTGTTAATCTATTTAACTATCTATTGTGTGTGCGTAGGAGCTGGGAGTAACAGACAACCCTAACTACAAGATTACGTTCATGTTGGACAGTGCAGCAATGATCACAGTACATACCCCTAAGAGAGGGGTTGTGGAGGTTGGTACACACACAGCTGGTCATGAATGAAAACATTGGCTCATTTCACTGCTGC
Organism: Gadopsis marmoratus; assembly: GCA_036023855.1. NCBI lineage: Eukaryota > Metazoa > Chordata > Actinopteri > Centrarchiformes > Percichthyidae > Gadopsis > Gadopsis marmoratus. The sequence goes on from JAVQJF010061426.1 coordinate 7,006, forward strand.
AGTTACACATATTAGTGATACAAACAAATCTTTCACAGCAGAGGAAAGCATCTATAGTTATATTTAGTTGTCATCTAGTGTGGTGGGGCTTTTTTTTACCTTTGGACTGTGCTTTTATTTGTTCTACACTTTACAACACCTTTTTAATGTGGCTTTAGACAAACTCACTGGATGTGTAGTGACAATACAACAAAAGGAAAAAATATCACTTTTTATTTAGTTGTGACGGATCGCTTTGAGAAGGCCACGCACACTCAAGTAGAAATAACATTTTTGTCTGAGGTTCATTGCTTGGTGAGAAGGTGATGGTACTGATATAGTGTGTCTGATGGTGTGAATTTATCCAGGTGAAGCCCCTGGGTGTGATATGGGGGAAGTACGGAGAACTATACAACAGGAAGAACACCATTATGTTTGATGACATCGGACGAAACTTCCTCATGAACCCACAGAACGGACTGAAAGTAGGCTGCCTTTTTTTTTGTCCCACACCTCATTGTTGTCAGGTTGTCATGCACACGTGTCATGCGGACACTTCTATTGTGTGTGTGTGTGTGTGTGTGTGTGTCAGATCCGGCCCTTCATGAAGGCCCATCTTAACAGGGAGAAGGACAGGGAGCTGTATAAACTGGCTCAGTACCTCAAAGAAATCGCCAAGCTTGATGACTTCAGTGGACTCAACCACAAACACTGGGAGAGGTACGCACACATGCTAAATAGTAATAAGGAGAACTGCATAGTAGCAGTGACATAACACCTGCTTGAACTTTCTCGTGCAAAACAAATATGCCAACATAGCTAAAAATGCTTACATAATGTACATTCAAGAACACACACATTGTCTGAAATAATTATAAATTCACCAAAATATGCCTTAAATATGTACATAGTATTTTATGCGTGTGTGTGTGTGTTTAGGTACCTATCTAAGAGGCAGCACCACTGAGGAGGGACCTCATCCTCGGCAAAGACTTGGGCTAGATGCTACCATCCCATCATCCCGTTCTTACACACATACACACAAACCTGAAAATTACAAGTCCTGCAATTAAACCCATACGACACATCCTACACTAACCCTGCAGCTACCAAAACTCAAAGGCTCCGGACTGAGATGGGCTTCCCAGTTTATATATTAGCATGATCTCTGTCTCTCCTGAATCTCACACATTTTGTTTTCCAAATATTGTTTGCATTTATTACAATTTACAATTACATCTCTACAAAGTTGAGATGTTAGCTATTGTGTATTCTGATAAAGGAGGATTGGAAATAAGAATCTGTGAAATTCAACAGGAAAGTAAGAGGAAGTTTTGTAACAAGTATCTAAAAATGTGTTCATGGACTGAGTATATATCCACAATTTAACAAAATGTGATTTTTACTGCAGGACATCTGGCAAGTCTACTCTGCAAACTGTAGTTAAGAATTAAAGCGAAAGGTTGGAATGGCAGAATGAGTTGAAAGCAAAGGTTAAAATAAAAAAAGATCAATCTAATTCTTTGAGCATCAGACTGATGCCTGCAACCTACACAATTTGACATATAATCATATTCAATAATCCTCAAAGCTACTTGACATTTTAAGCTGTCGAGATCGAGACAGGTCGTACGAAAAGTGCTTTCATCAAAACAACGTTTGGATGGAAAACGTCTGTCAGCTTTTGTTATGTGTATGCAGGGGTCACTGAACACAGGCCTGTGAGTTGGAGGATGTCGTATATGTATACTGTATACATGCATACTGTTGGCCCACAGACGTGTCAGGTTTACATGTGTGCAGAAATGGATTTGTGTTTTTTCTTTGCATTGCCATTGTTACATGTCAGCTCTGTTGCATTGCTGTACGCCCACATTCGGATACAGTTTATTCAGAATTAATTTGTATGTGTTTTGTTTACAGCTTCTTTTTTTGTTTTACACGTTTTTGGTCAATCCAAACGTTAATGAACAAAGTGATGACGGGAATGCAAGAAACTGGCAGCACATAATGTGCATTTTACAGTAAGTTCTTTTTTTTTGGTAGCTTATTCATTGATTAAATTAACGTGTTTATTTTATTATTTAAAGTTATGGATGACGAAGGGGAAGGTTTGCCCCACCTTATGAACAAATTGCACCTGAAGCTCTTGGAAACATTAGGGATGTGATCTTTCAGTTTTTGTCAGGTTTACAGACCTCTTTGACATTCAAGTCGTATTAATTTCTTGAGATGATTTCTGGAGATCTGCCTTTTTGGTTTTTCCTCATCACATCCCTGACATCCTGGCTGTAAATATGACAATAAACGTTTTTTTTTTGTACCTAAATTGCCTGTATTGTCATTTAAAATGAGTAGTCACAGAATACTGACATCTTTTACAATATTGAAACATTTCATTACAAGTAATTACCACTGTATTTAAAATTGATTTGAGATTCTTGCCGTTGAGATGCATCAATTTATTATGAAATTTTAAAAGATTTTTAGCAACAATCCTGCAATGATAGTTGCAAATAAGAGTTACAAAGGGCATAAAGTAATGAGTAATTCACAAATCATATCACAAAAAAATTGTTTTAACAAAGACAACTTTTCAGTGAGTAATCAATAAATACTGTACATGTATACATTCACTCTACACAGTGCCACTTTTTGAGCATTGCTTTAAAAAATAAAGAAAAGGTTCTTCTTTTAATGGCTACAGTCCAGTGATCGATGCTAGCAGGTCACAGCACCTTCGTCACTCTGGAGACAGGACAGGTTGGGATAAAACAACATGGATGAGATCAATGTTGGTGGCATCACGTGTATTATTTGGGTAAATCATAAACGCACACAAATTACATATGTGATAAACCCAGTCAAAACAGTTCTTACTGCCACTGGTCCACATAAAATACTTACGTGAATTGGCTCCAGTGGCTAAATGGCCCTCTGGCGAACTTGTCTTGAGCACGCACACAGAAAACATACTTTTTGGCTTTGACGTTGACCATATACATAGTTTCATCAGTGACGTTACTCTGCACAGCAGAAGAGAAGACACATTAAAAACAAAGAAATGTGGTTAACCTGGAAGTCAGCAAATGCATTTTTGCAGTAGCTAAGGGTAACTTGATTTACATCATGCATGCATTGATTACCATTATGTGCTCTTCACTGTTGCAGGAATGTTTGTCTTTGACCACCTTGACCTGGAACTGCAGACCAAAGAAGGTGCAGGGCTTCTCCCAGGAGTCAGGGTAGTTCCAGCTGAACACTTTGCCATCACTGATGCTCAGGTTAGGGAGTTTTGCCGGCCTCACTAAATCAAGGGAGCAGGGCAAAGAGTAAGGTGGAGACGGGTGAAAAGGGGAAGGGAAATAGTAAGGAGGATGTGGCAGGATTGCAAAGACGAGACTGAGGGGAATAATGAGGGTTTATGGATAGAAATATGGCCACATAACCTAAACCATCCAGAAGTCTTTGCATCACACACAGGTCAAAATTGCAGAATATATCAGAATAGCAATTATATAAACCCTTATAAAACACTAAAATGTTTTTTAAGCTTGTTTTATTCTTTACTGCCCCAACCATCATGTACCAAAGTACTCAAAAACTAACTACAAAACATATTTTCAAACTCTTTTTGACGTAGGTGTTAAAATACAATGACATACCAATCTCTCTCAGGTAGAAAGCCTTTGTGTAGGCCTCGAGGCGAGAGTAGCTATGTATGTAAATGGTGAGGGAGATGCGGTGTTGTTCCTCATTGTATGGACAGTTGGCATCCTGGCAGTGAATCCCTGATCCATCAGCATCCAGCTCACAGGGAATCTTTTCCAAAAAACTAGGTTGAAGACAAAGTGGTTCTTACAATACTATCTGGAACAGGATGCATGATCTACTCTACATGAGCAGGATGAGTGTAGTGTGAGAAATTATATTTTGTCTTCACCGTTCTGCCTTCACCAGGAGCACAGCGGCATTGGATCTGGACCTTGTTTTTGTCCATGTGCAGTGGAAGGAGCCTTTATAGTTAGGTGCTGAACAGTGGATGTGACCTGAAGGAACAGAAACACTGTTAGCAAACTTTCCCTTTCTTTGCATTTTTAATGTTTTAATGTTCTTGTGAACAATTGATCGCTCTCCTTTTGTGTTTCAGAGCACTTTCTTTTGAAGGTCCCAGCGTTTAAACATCAATCAATCATACTTTCAGGACATGAATATAATTACTGTGAACAAGCCAGACAACTGAGGAGAAGATTGCCAGCTTCATACCAGCTGCTTCACTATATTTGACATTTTGTTCCATCAAATCAGGCACATATAAACTCATCTTATCTGTCTTGTGGCACAAAACCGGAGGAAGGGTGATGTTTATTCAGTACAAAACAGTGCAGACGCTGTCAGAGCTTTCACAGGTTCTTTCAATTTGTGAAAGGTGGCAAAAGACACATGAAAAACATCTTCACTAAAGCAAAAGAGAAAAGGTCTTGATCTAGGAAACAAAATACTTTTGGGGGACTAGAAGCAACAAGTTTGCAACCATTCATCTTATCTTTTGAATGCTGTCTGTTTTTGTCCCACAGTGCTCTGTTTATTTCTTCCCCAGCTTACCTCCCTCTCCCACCATCTTTCTTATCTCAGCTATTCACTGACATCCATCCTGTCCTGAAATACCTCTTGCCAGGTCCGATAACACAACAAATCTTTATCTCTCTCTATTCGTCTTTCCTCTCAATGTGTACCTTCTTTGTCCTTTCCCCCTTTCTTTACTCCCTCCATCTCTCTTATCTTACCTTCTGCAGGGGATTTTTCTTCCAGTATGACCGTCCTGTTGTCAGGGTCTAGTTGAATCATGATCACGGTGTGGTTGAGGTATTCTTCATTTTGACCGAGGTGACAAGAGTAGTTTCCTCCAATCATCTCCTCCACCAAGACATTGACCTGGTTCCCCTGCAGAGCTGGCTGAGACACGCCTGAGACAAGGACATGGGTCAATGTGACAACGATGTCAAGGCTTCAAAATGTCATGAAAAACATTTACTGTTTTGCAGAAAAGTGTATCTGTTTTTAAAATTCTATTAGCACTGTGTAGTGTTGCATCATATTGTACCTAGCATATTGGCACAGGTACTATTAGAAGTACAAGTGGCAGCATGAGTAGTATCATAAGTGGTTGTAATGTATTACCGTTTTTCTTCCAAACCACAGGCTGGTTTTCATAAGCTTCTCCACAGGTCAGAGGAACATACACCCTGCTGCTGTGACCATGTGGCACCCTCAGGACCAGAACTAGTTTAATCATAGACAAGAAACACACACATACACACAGACTGGCTTGAATCAACATTTACCGTATGTGAGGGGAAAGAGACAAATAGGAAGGAAGGTGAAAATTCAGTAAAGAAAGGAGGAGTTACCAACCATTATCCATTAGAGTCTCTATGTTGTGTTGGTTGCTGTCAGAGCTGGCGCTACACAGTGCAGCATACAGGACTATAAGCAACAACGCACGCATCTGGAAGAAGAGAAAGTTAGCAAGTCTGAAAAGTAACAACTACAATCCTAAAATGAATGTGGTGGAGTAGAGAGTGCAATATGTTTCTCTGAAATGAGGTGGAGGAAAAGTATAAAGAATCTCAAAATGGAAATACTCGAGTAAAGTGTTGGTTCCCAACATTTTTGCCTTGTGACTACTTGTATATTTCTTTTTTCTTAGTTTTAACAGAAGTCAAATTTGCCAGTAATCTACAACAAAAGAGCCACGCAAAAAAGCCGAACATTGTGTAGCTGAAAGATTTTATTTTATCGTATTATTTTATCTCCTTTCCTCTCCTCCTACGCATCTCGCAAACCCCTCAGATTTATCTTGCAACCCCTTCTTGGGAACCACTAAAGTAAAGCATGCCGGTACCTCTGAAATGTATTTAAGTTGACTTGTTAACTTGAGTAAAAGTAGTTCCGACTGAATAAAAAAACAAACCAAGAGAGATAAAATGAGTATATTAGCTCTTACCTTCACAACTGGAAAATCTCAAATCTTCACAACTGGAAAGCTAATCTAATGAGCATACAGGAGAGGTGAGATGGCTGTGGTGAGTGTGTGTTCAGTTTGTCTGTATGCACTCAGCATGCTGCTGCTGTATTTATGTATGTCAGAAGCAGAAGGTTGAAAAACCCCAACATGTGTGGAAGTGGAACTGCCTCGTGTGTGTGTGAGCGAGAGAGAGAGAGAGCTGAGGATCAGTATGCGTGTGTAAACTACCTGAGAGTATGACATAAGATCATAATCAGGTGGAAACACCAAAGCACAATTTGAATGAATTGTAAAGCAGAGGAACAGTTCGTTATTTCATCTATCTCGCAGCTTCCATCTGACTCTCATCATCCTTTTTTGAGCTCGAAGATATATACTATGTACTATTCTATATTCCACTGTGAAATTGTGGGTTTGATTACAACACTGACCATTGTGGAGGAAATCAGGAACAACACAAGACATAGAAACCTTTGGGAAAGGGAACTGGAAAAGCTCAAGTGTTTGCACATGACTGTGGGACAATGTGTGGTGTATCACTGAAAATAGGACCAGGTACCCTGGAAAATGGTCATGTGTGTTCTCAGGAACAAGAACAAGAAAACAAAGTGTCCGTAATGATACCTCCATTGAAGTGGAAAAGAGAACAGAGTCATTGGAATTAAATAAAAAGGAAAAGCTTTTAATCACACAGAGGGCTCCTTGAATTAGTTTTGTGTACACAATGTCCATGTAGTAAATCAATTGTGCGGAGAACATTTGGGAAGTTACCTGAACAATGATGGTGAGCTATGATTTATGGAGGACTTTCCATGATTCATTCTGCTGCAATTCTAACCAACTAACATTAAATTATGTCAGTGTATGTCTATCTGTAATGACAGCCAGCAGACCAGTTCCTATAAATACACCTCTAACTTATTTATAGTTAGAGGTTTAGCAAAAAAAGTGATAAGATGACTATTACTCGAGGTTTGGTGTGCTTTCAAACTAAATCACATTTGTGAAAACTTCAACACACCTCCCCCATATCAGATTGCAACCTCAAGCAGGTGTGAAGCACAAAGGCATTTCCAGAAAATAGCCACTGACCTGTTTCAGATTGCAGGGCAATTATGAGGACCGGAGAGTTAATGCCACACTATATTGTATCCACTTTCCCTCTGCCTCACTCACTCACTCGTGTACAGAGTGACCTTTCACGTTTCATAGTTTACATGACTAATGGACAGATAGCTTCCAGGCAGGGTAGTTCCTTCCTCATTCTATCAGTGGCTGAATGATGTTTGCTTAATTGTTCTCAAGATGAGAATGCCATTTGGCAGCACCTCTTCAAACACAATGCTTATAGTGGCTTCTTCTCTCTAGGTGTCTTACATCATTGTGTTATTTCATGGAATTTTCCAAGTTCTGTCTGGCTGGAATGAGAAGATTTAAGGAAGTTGAAATAAGAAAAGGGGGAAATCAATAGGAAATGGGAAGCCGTTGTGCTATTAAGTATTATTGCTGTTAAAAAAAAAAGAGCCTGGCCTCTAAATCAGCTACGCAAATATTAACAATAAATATTTGTTGATCATGGATTTATTGGTATCAGCTTATACGTTGGCCTATATATCGATGTTGGATTTTTGGAGGAATAGTTCAACAATTTGGGAAAGCCGCTTATTCACTCGAGAGCTGATTAATACTTATTTTTACCATCAGTTTAGTTTAGCATAAAGACTGGAAGCAGGCAGAAACAGCTAGCCTGGCTCTGTCCAAAGGTTATGAAATCCACCTACTAGCACTTTAAAGCTAACAGTTATGTGTTGGAACTATTTTTTTGCCAGGCCAGTGAGTTTCTGCTAGATGCCACAACTTCTCATTTAACATTTAGGCTTGTGTACCAACTAAGCAAACAAGATATAACTTATTAATTAGTGAGTGTGACAGGTGCTGGTAGGCTTATCCTTATACCTTTGGACAGAGCTAGGCTTTATGCTAAGATATCTGGCTTCTGGCTACAGCTTCACATGTAGCATACAGAGAGAGTAGTATCGATCACCTCATCTGACTGCCGGAAAGAAAGTGAATAAATGTCAAACTATTGCTTTGGATTCTCAAATATAGATATTGGGCTCCAAAATCCACCAATGGGCTCTTGTTAGCGAAAACCTCTTCGTCTCTCCTATGCTTTGATCTTGCCCAATATATGGATGGGAATTATAGTATAAATATCACAATATGAGGTTTTTAACAGGGTTCATACAGCTTTTTAAGAGTAAAATTCAAGCAGTCTCAAGGCACCTAAACCAAAGTTTTCCAGACTCTCCAAGTTTTTATCATCACATCTAAATTGTTACTATAAAATGCCAGGAAACAACATCAGTGATTGTGAAGATTAAACACCAGATTATGTCAAAAATCAAGCATTTTTTCAAGGAGAATATTCAAATTCAAGCATTTTCCTAACCATGAAAACATAACGGTTAAAATTAAGCATTTTCCAAACTTCCAAGATTTTGCACGAACCCTGTTCCACAACACATTGCCCTAAGATAACAATGGTATCATGAAAAAGGTGATTCTGCAATACGTGATACAGAATATTGCAAGAAAATCATCTTATATACATCCTGATATTTGTAAGGGGAAAGGTAAATATGTCCTAAAATAGGACAATAATGTTTCTATTGGTGGAATCACTTACATACGTTATGAGCTGTATTACGAGGTCCCTACTTTATAGAACTGAGCTGTGAAAGAAACTGCATAGTTTTAACAATGATTATTAGCCATAAACTGACATTGAAAGACTGCAAGAGAACGTATTGCAACATAGTCGTAATTTTTGTCCCACCACTACGTAAAAAACATGAAAATACTCAAAGCAAACATTAGACCGAGACAGAGGGATAGAAACAATGATCAATTTTAATTAAAAACATTCTATTTTTTAATCAAAATATGCAACTGTGTTTCTGATGTTCCATCCTTTTGCCACATGAATAAGTGTGGTTGTGCCTTGAACAGATATGAACATCCACGCGCACACGCTTATTCACACACTCACAGGCTGACTACTTACTGTTTATTACATGATTGCTGATTGTTCTGTGAAGCAGGGTAAGCAAAGCGTCTAATCCAGCATCAGCTTGGTAAAACATCGCCATGCCGCCTGACTGTAACCTCTTGACAAGAGGGAGGGCACGTCTGTTTACCAACTAGTAATACAACCCTTTCTTTATGGCTCTTGGCATACTGACTTAGTCAATAAGTGAGAACATGTACTTGATTTTATTCACATATAATTAAGAATAATTGCCTGAATATCTCATGATTGTTAAACTGTATTCTGCCTTCCTTTCTTTCTAAACTCCCCGTGTTGAATATGTATATAATGATAATATATGTATAACTCTGTAGCCTCATGAACAGAATTCTGCTGACCCAGCTTTGGCAGCGAATGGAAACTGAAACACAGAAACATTTGAACATCAGTGTTGCCAAGAAAACCCTTTAAGCCATCTGACAAAGTTCTCTTTTTGTTGTTTGGTTTCCATAGGAACAGTTAAAAAGACTTCAAAAAAGGTCAAAATTTCAACATGTAAAACCAAAAGGAGGAGTCTTTTCTCAATTCAAAAGTCCATTTGCTCCGGCAGACAGTCAACCTCTGCCCAAACGAAGCCCTTCTCAGCAAAAACAACGAGAAGAGAAGAGAAGAGAGAAAAGCAGAGAAGAGAGAAGTAATTTCATTCTTTCATCTCCCTTGTTGTTCTCCACCTTTTACACTGCCAGCCTGCTGGTACACCCACTTCCAGGCTGCCAGGTTGGGAGGAGTTAATTCTCCACTGGTGTGGGCTCTTGCGGTAGTGCAGCCACTCCTTCCACTGCCACCGGCCCAGAGGCCTCTGGTGTATGTCCTGGTGTTGATACCGGCTCTGGCAGCTGGCTGAGGATGACCTGAACTACATAGTCCCTGGAGATGTTGAGTTGGTCCAAGCGCAGCCTGTCCGTCAGTGGTCGACCTGAGAAAAACCAGCGTTGGGTTGCAGCAGGCACGCCCTCGTGACTTTGTAGACGACGCTTCATCACGCCCACTGTGTCCGTGGAACGGACCGGCAGCCGGAGGTCACGACCCGTGGAGAGCCGGAGCCGAAGCTGGCACTCCCCTCCTGAGCCGGGGTCGCTGGCGCTGCCCGTGGACGGGTCTACGGACCCGGAGTCTGGATCCGAACCGTCAGGCTCCTCAGAACGTTCTTCAATCATGTTGACGGGCGGAGAGAGGCAGTAGACTGGCAGCTGGTATCGATTGCCCAGTTCATCGTAACATTCAGTCAGAGCTCCTGGAAGAATGGAAAAGAAGTGTCAACACAGGATACTTTTAACAGTTCTGGCCATCATTCCCATCAGTTATAACATTATATCCTTCAGCTTCTTTGAGAGTCACAGAACATTTGCCTCAGAGATAATTTCAAAGAAAAAAATGAAACATTGCCACTTTACTTCAGGCTTCAACTTGCTGTAACGATCTACTGTACTTACCATAGCTATATGCACACTCTTTTATGCATGGTATGTGATATTATACGAATCACGTTTACATACTGGAAGGTATAAACCCTTATCTGCAGCAGATTACAGTTACTGCAAACCACACACCAATATAAACAAAACTGTGTGCACACATAGTTATGTTTAATACACTAGGGAAATGATTAACTGGGAAGTTCCAATATAAAACAATTAACTATGGGAACATTTTGGGGAATCCCTCAACTTTTCCCTTAATTTTCCTTTTTCAAATGAATGGTCAGGAAAGGTAACATTTTGGGGTACAAAATGAGTAAATGAGCCTTGCTTAACAAGTGCTTGGCACATTTATGTTGTATTTAAATAAATGTGTTCTTTTATATGGTTTCATGATTGCATTTATAAACTGAAAGTGAAAAGGACCATTTAATTTTTTCCAAGTAACAAAGCCAAAGCCTAACCTCCAATTCACAGTTCTCTGTAATAAGATGAAATGGAGAAATGAGAGTCAGACTCAATTCAAAACAAAGGCTGTGAAGAAAGATAAGGGTGAAAGCAGGAGAAAAGAAATGTGTTTGTTGGAGTACTATGTTAAAAGACGTGACACCGTGACCAACTGTGATTCAGACATGGAGTAAAGAGTTCATATTATTCTGCAAACAGAAACTGCAATAGTATTCACAGGGGGAGAACCCAAAGGGTCCTCAAGGGGATTTCAGACAGGTCCCCCTTCACAACAGGCACTACATTTCATGCCTGAAATCTCCAAATCATTTTATTGTGCTAATGGGTTTTGATCGCACGGTTTGCTTGCCTTAGTTTTGAGTGTAATACATGAGTAAAACCCAAATACAGCCAAATCGTCCCCAACACTTTGTCTTTTAATAGTTCTGAAAAGATGGTGGGACAGTCATAGGCGGAAAGACAGAGCTCGACTTACTTTCTAAAACTGAAATACATAGCAACGTGGATAACAAGCATAGAGCACCTTATAAGAACAGCCCTCACCACAAACCACATGGTGTGAAAAGAGCTAAAGGAGTTATTTCAACTCTATAAGAACATTCTTCATTCAATATTGTGAAAAATGTTTTAATACGTAGGCAGTCTTTCAGCTTAAGACAAATGATTTGCTGGCATACCAACATAGTGACATATCTGGTAAGAATGTTTTTAAGGTATTCTCAGTAACATAAGCGAAGTATCAACATGTGCAAATAAATCCAAGGATTCAGATTCGCCAGCTTCTAACACAGCCGAGCTGTCTGACCGCAGATATTTCAGAACACCTAACTGCATTCAAGGGTGTCAGCTGTTCTTTAGAACAGTTCAATTAAAAATGTATTCCAACTGAAATCACTGTGCCTTTTAAATGCAATTCTAATAGTATTAAAAAGGAATAAATATCAGAAATGCTCCATTTTAGCAGGCAAGCTAATGTTGTGTTGTTCTATGATGTTTGTGTTGTGTAGCAATAAATATCAGATTTCTCCCTCTTGGTTTTTGATTGTCTCTTAAAAAGGTAGACCACAGGACAAGTGATTTACATAGCAAATATGTAGCTGTAACAGACTTTAAATTAATTTCATGTAATAGTGATGTACCAGCAGAGACAGCTAAATATGTGGAAACCGGCATAGCCAATGTCACAAAAGGATAATGTAGATACAAGACACGGTTCACTGACAATATGTGATTTGGACACGAATCTCTATGCCTGTGTATCTCACTTGCTCTTTTCTTCTTCTCCAGTTGGCTCTACTTTAGTGTTTATCCGTCAGCTGCCGAATGCTAATGGTTTCCAGGTGGCGCTAATGCCTTTGGTTGTGGGAACATCCCTGTAAGGGTGGCGGTGGGGAGGGATATTAGAGTTGTACCAAATTAAAGAGATTGAAATGTTATGCTCCAAAGCAAAAAAACATTTGTTTGCATGAACAATGTCGCCGCAGTGCTGTTTTGCATGGCCATCCCAAAAACTAGTTTGACTTGTTATGACTGACAACATAAAAGGCACATAATGGTGTGAATCAGTGAACATGACGTTATCATCGATTGCAGATTGGATGGCGGCCAACATGTTGACCAATAGCTGATGCAAATGGCTCCCATTTTCTGCTTCACAAAGTCACTTTTAATGACCGCAGATCAAGTTGGTCTCCAATCTAATTACATACAGTGAAAAATGAGCATCAATTGATCGCCGAGTTAAATGTCTCCATTATGAATGCAGTGGGAGTTCTAAAGAAACATTACATACTCAGTTCCATTTCCCGAATAAAGTTGTGAGTGGTAACAATATTTAAGTGATCTGGCTGCTCTTTGCACCAGAGTGCTGGATGAGTGAAATGTGATGTCAGGCCTGGGGAATTCACAGCTGCAGCCCAGCGGGATCTGATCTGACCTGGACAAACTACTAAAAGAAGTGGAGCAGGACAGGACACCGAATACACTGACGTGCATGAATAGCCCATTTGTTGGTAACTGCTATACCCAAATCATACTCAGGTAGAGCTGTTTTTCCATCTTTGAAACCTTGGTTTATTGTCCTTGTAGGTCCTTCTAATAGAATAATTCAGTCCACCTAACTTAACCCCAGTGAACCTGCCCAGTTCATCTACAAAAAAAAAAAAAGTAGGACAAAGGGCAGCTCCCCAGAAATAAACTGCCTCTGATAAACGGGGAAAAAAAGATAATCTACAGTATTGACTTCAAATACCCATGATACTGTGCCGGTGTGGTAAGTAAGGGACAACAGGTACTAGGTCCTTACATGGACATGATTTACATCAGAGCAAGCCAGTCATCTCAGCCTGTTTTGACATAATGAGAAGTAGTATCCATCAGCTTATGACATTTACTTTCACTTACATGAAAGTCAGGAGAGATGAGTGAAACATCAAATGCCACCATCGGGACAAAATACGTCATGGTCCAAAACAACATTTTAACAAGAAAAGAATAACCTTTCCCTTCCTTCAGTTGAGGTAATATGACTGAGTTTATATGAATCAGAAATCAAAAGAATGATGCACATCCACAAATAGAAAGCCCACTCAAGCAGCTGAGTTACTGGGCTTCTTGAATCCGAGCCATGTCAGATTTATGGAGTTGTTCTATATGGATGCTCTCCAGTGTTTTAGAACATGCACTATCTTTGGTATACTTACATGAGTGATTACTTCATTAAATCCTTCTTTCAGAAGACCTAATACACGCCCCTTTTCATTTATTATTCATTGACTCCTTCTAGAGTATATACCGCCTAATAGCCGGGTCTAAACTTTAAAATGCGGTCATGGAGATACACTTAGAGATTCAGCATCTTTAACTATTTAACCGTAGGCTGAATACTGTAAATGCTTGCAATTGCTTGGAATCAAGTACACATTTGCTAAACACTAAATTATTGTGTTAGCTAGCAAAAAAAAAGGCCCTTGACCCAAAGAGAAATTAATAGTCATGTATGGCCAAGTTTACTTCCTGTTTCAACATCAGATGACACTTAAACCTAAAGGAGGATGTATAAGAGAGTTCCTGGGGAAGCTTTACATCCCTTCGCTTCTCAATTCTAACTCTGTTGATGTGACCTATTAATATCTGAAAGCTGAAACTATCCACCAAAATCAGTCTGAATACATTTCAGACGAGAAATAGAATTGGCTGTGCAGTTGCAGCATTATGCTTCTTTTTCGATCTACAACATCTAATAGGTAAAAAAATACACATACAATACGTGCACCAAAGAATGTCAATTAAACTACAACTTAAACTTCACAAATATACATGCAAATGTTTTTATAAGTATTTAATTGCTATTTTTTGTGCTTCCTGTCGTGATCCTGGAGCTGTTTCACCACCATCCACAATTTGCTTTAATTGTTTCCAGCTGTGAGTAGCTCCTTCAGTTCCTTTGTTTAATGCATCATGGGATAATAGCGGGATGGGATTGGGTTTATTCACAGGATGATTATTTTTCATTATCGCTTAATCTGCCCATTATTTTCTTGATTAATAGTTTTGTTTTACAATGAAAAAAAAAATATTCTGAAGCATCAAATCCTGACGTTTAAGAAGCTGGAACCAGTAAATGTTTGGCACGTTTGCAAAAAAAAAGTAAAACAATAATGCGATAATCAAATTCTGTCTATCGACCACTTGATTAATCGACTAATCGTTGCAGCTCTACATCAACGGCACACTGAGAAACCAAGGCATTTTTAGTAAGCATTCTTATGTCTTCCTGTATTTTTATTAACTTGCATTCTTTCAAACGTAGCAACGGTCCCCAAAACGCTCTAACAGTAATCTAATTCCCCCATTCACACCGATGGCTGTGGCCATGGCTGCCATGCTGGCCTCCATTGTGGAAAGCTTAGGGTTCGGTGTCTTGCCCAAGGACACCAAGAACACTTGGGATCGAACCGCCAACCCTGGGATTAAAATGGACCACGGCACTACTTTCTGAGCCACAGCCGCCCCTGTATCTGTAAAGAAATTAATTACAGCTGAGTTTCTGAGTTTTAGCTGCTCTAGAGAACTTGAGAGGCCATTACCGTGCGGCAGTGTGATGCTGGCCCCATCGAGGATGGCCTGAGCCAGCAGGTGGTCATTGCTTTCAAAGGCGCTGGCCGCCGCCCGCAGCGCATCCCAGATCTCCTTCCGGCCCTCGAATGCTGGCGCTGTGTCCCAGAACTCATCTCTCTTGCTGCGCAGCTGGCCTTCAGTCATCGGATAGTCACTTTTCCATTTAGGCCGCTCTCTCTTCAGGGGCTGGTTACGCCCTAGAGCCACTGGGGAGGGAGGACGAGAGAGAAGAAAGAATATATGGAGAGAAAAAAAAGACAGAAGACGACAGGAGGGTGGAAGAGGAGATGAAGGAGAGGAACCAGAAGGGAGAGATAGAGAAAGAGAGTGAGGGTGGGGTAAAAGAAAGGATGTGAGGGAAAAATGTGGATTGAGGAACCAACAGAGTGGGGCAAGAAGGAGAAGGAAGGATAAAAAAGACAAAAAAATAAGAAAAAAACAGACAAATGGGGATGTAGGGAATAGAAAGTAGGAAGACATTGAGAGGAAGACATGAGTCAGAAAGAGGGAGGAGGTGGGGGAACGCACAGAGGATAAAAAAAAAAAAAAGAAGAGAGAAGTAGGGATGGAAAGCAAAGGAGAAAGAGGGAGTAAGAAGAGTTAGGCTTTATCTGAAACAAAGCATCAGTCTTTTAGGATTACTCAAGCACACAAATTTAACTCTGATGACAGATTAAACATGAGCCTACACAATCACTTGATAGTCACACACACACACACACACACACACACACACACACACCTATACGGGTTTTTATGTACTAGAAGGACACTTCTCCCCAAACCAGTTGTTTACTGCATTAGAGGGACACCCCTTTCCACTTGCTCTACAAA
>JAVQJF010061427.1:0-47376 GCA_036023855.1 Gadopsis marmoratus
TCAGACACGGGCGTTTTAATCACGTTTTGCAGCGTGCAGGTCGGATGTTATGCAGCTGGCATAAAGGTCATTTTAAACCCGCCTTGATGAAACTTGTGTGTGTAATGTTCCCGCAGCATCTCTGACAGCGATTCACTGTTATTTTGGAATGTGCGCTTTCACAGCGTCCTCTTAAGACCACTTGTTTCAAGAAGAGGCTGCGTTTTTGTACTTCTGTCGTTTTGATACGGACACAAATTGGTTTGGCATGTGTGAACTTTGCTTGGTGTACATCGATCGGCACCAGCTTTCACTGAAATGCATCTTGTTTCTTTCATGAAGCTTGTGGGGGCAAGAATTTACCCGAGTTTTACCAGTTGCAGTTTCAGTGCGGGCTATTGGTTTAAAAACCAAAAAGGCTGACTGAGATAAGAGCAATGACAATGATGTTTACTGATACAGTTTCCAATTGATTCAACATGCGTTGAGTATGATGTATTCACTGTCTTTTGGTTGTGCATGTGAAGTGTTCTGCAGTTTGTATTTCTTATTTGAAGTCTTTTTTTCTGAAAAGCACGAGTATGGTTTGATTTTTAGCCTATATGTCATCCAACAAATACATTTACATTTTATGCTGATTTACTTAAAACCT
The DNA here is from genome assembly GCA_036023855.1 of Gadopsis marmoratus. Taxonomy (NCBI): domain Eukaryota; kingdom Metazoa; phylum Chordata; class Actinopteri; order Centrarchiformes; family Percichthyidae; genus Gadopsis; species Gadopsis marmoratus. The sequence continues at coordinate 632 of JAVQJF010061427.1, forward strand.
GGCTAAATACACAAAAATAAGGAAGCTAATCTACTGTAAATATCCTCTTGTTCAAACACACACACGCGCGCACACGCACACACACACATCTCTCTGTGGGGTTCCTGTTCACCTGTGGCTCTATATGACCCCAAAGTACCCTACCTAGCTTCCACGTTGTCCTTGCTCTACATTCTGATTGGTTAACCAACCACTTTGTGTGTGTGTGTGTGTGTGTGTGCGCACGTGCGTGTGCGCGTGCGTGTAGGCATGCATGACTGTGCTGTACAATGCCATGGCAGGTCTGAACACGCCAGGGTCACAAAATGATGATCGCATGTGCCAATCCCAGTATCTGTGGAAACCAAAAACATTGGAACCTGTTCATCCATTTCCCTCCCTCCCACTTGCTGTTCTTCTCTCTCTCTCTCTCTCTCTCTCTCTCCCCTTGTGGGTGTCTTGGCTAAAAGCCTGCACCCAAACCTTCAAGAATGACTGGTTCTGTCTGTGTTGACACCTGATGCGTTAAAGAGTGGGCTGAGTTCTTTATGCCCTCTGTAAAGAGACAATTAGGGAGTAGTTTGGAAATAGACAGGAACTTATTGTGCTGTTATTTACCTTTGTATTATCTTGCACTACTCTTTTTCACACAGCCTCAACTTTTTAAAAATGTCTCTCTCTTTCTCTGTCTGCAGTGTTTACAGTAGTGAGGAGGATGAGGAGGAGACCGAGATGTATGAACATGATTATGATGGAACACTGGCCAAGACGGGGAAACGCCACCTCGGCAAAACGCGCTGGACACGAGAAGAGGTACACACACAGACACGTGTCGAATCAATACCAAACACTGAACACAGCTCACATGCTAAATAGAAGTTGCCTCAGGAGAGATCATTTCCCAGGAACCCAGGAATGTTCATTTTAAATTGCTAGTGATGATGTTCATTGCACTGGCATATGTTATATGTCTGACAAACTGCAATGTGTATTGTCTTATTTTCAGGATGAGAAGTTGAAGAAACTCGTTGAGCTGCATGGATCAGAAGACTGGAAACTCATTGCAAGCTTACTAACTGTGAGTATAGACATGCATGCACAGGCACACAGAGACAGAGAGGTAAACATACGCAACATTTGACAACATAGTCTTGTGGTATAAAACAGTTGTGTTTTATTTCTGTTCTTTCCGAATGAGTCTTAAGGGTCTGTATGGCATAGATCTACTGATTTATATGCATGTGACCTCCAATAGTATAAGGATGGTTACTAATGCCCTTGTTCTATCCTACCAGAATCGTACAGATGTGCAGTGTCAGCATAGGTGGCAGAAGGTTCTCAACCCAGAACTCATCAAAGGGCCCTGGACCAAAGAGGAGGACCAGAGGGTAAGAAAGTCTTTTATAGTGAATACTTTCAAATGCACACAGGACTTTATGGGTCACACACAAAATATTGGAAATCAGTGAAGAAATGCAAACGTGTCTTTGCATTTTATAGTAGAAACTTCATATTGCAATGCAGAACCGCTTTTGATTAATTATATTTATAAGTTTATAATATCTACATAAAAATGTTTTTGGAGTAACATCATTGGATACCACTCACAGGAAACATGTAATCAAGTGTCATCCAGGGTAAAAACAATTACCTTACGTTCCTGTGTGATTAAAGCAACTATTCTGTAGCAACTCCCTGGCTGCTGTTGCACATTTTTTGTTTCCCAAAGTTTGCCGTTACTCAACAAGTAACATCTTTAGTCTCTTAAAACCTGTCAAGTATTTAGTGACCTAGTCAAAAGGAGTTATATTTCCATCCAGATGTCATTGTAATGATTAGCAGAGTGGCTAACGTTCCACTGGAAACTCCCTCTCCGCTCACCACCAGGTGTTCTCAATCACTTCTCCAAGTTGAAAGATAAAGAAGGAGGGAAGAGTGGAGAGGTATTCATTGACACAATGTATTTTTCTGAGATTTTTCGGGGTAACTAACAAGTTTCTTTATTGTCATTTTCTCCCCCTAACTGCCATATCTATCTATTCTACCCCTCAAATGCCTGTAATCTTTTTTCTTACTCTGTACCCCTTTACTTCTCCCTCTCCTCCCTGTTATTGCTCCTTCCTTCCTCTTTCCTCATGCCCCTCTACTACCATTTACTTCTCTTCCTCCTCATCTCTTGCCTTTCCTCTTTCTCTCCTCCTACACACACATACAACCATACACCCACCTACCCCCAGGTGATTGAGCTGGTGCAGAAGTATGGAGCCAAGCGCTGGTCAGTGATCGCCAAGCACCTGAAGGGACGTATCGGCAAGCAGTGCCGTGAGCGCTGGCACAACCACCTGAACCCAGAGGTGAAGAAGACCTCGTGGACTGAGGAAGAGGACCGCATCATCTACCAGGCACATGAGAAGCTGGGCAACCGCTGGGCCGAAATCGCTAAGCTGCTCCCTGGCAGGTGAGGTAGAGAATGAAGAAGAGAGAAAAAGAGAAGCTAGATGAATCACTGAACCCTTGTTGGTTGACTGTGCAATGTTGCGGTTGAGAGGGTTAAATGGAGGGGAGGACACTGAAGGAGGAATGAAAAGAGAAGAAACCAGTGAGGAAAGGGATGAAGTGAACACACATAACATGAAAGAAGATGAAGGTGTGAATACAGAAAGTATTTTTCTTTTGAAAGATAGGAGTACAGAATTGTTGGGCAGGGTGGCCTAGAATCAAATGACAAAGACGAGGGGGATGAGAGAAAAAGATACTGTAGTTTTTACATGATTGTAATTGCTCTGTACTGATAACCTTATCAGTTTTGTGTGTGTGCATGACTGTCTATCAGCGGTGGCCTCTGTGTGCGCCTGGATAGTGCTATCAAGTATCACCAGAGGTCTTGGATGTCTTTGCATTTTGCATGCTTTGTTTTGTAATGAATAACCTGAAAATATGTGTTGTTCATGACACCCAGGACTGACAACGCTATAAAGAACCACTGGAACTCCACCATGAGGCGAAAGGTGGAACAGGAGGGCTATCTTCAGGCCTCGTCGAAGAACAGCAACTCCTCACTCTCCATCAGCCATGGCTACGTCAAGACCAACAATCACATCATGGCTTTCCCCCACCACTCGCCCAGTCACACGCAACTGCCTCCCTTGTCGCCACTCAACTACACCTGCATCACAGACCCACACCGGGTGAGTGGACCAAAACTCGGGACGCTCGCAGAAAAACTAAATGATGCTGATTGTGAAGCTGCAGGTGATTCATTCACTTAATATGGACATATTTTTATTTTTTTGACTGGCTTAACAGGGACCGTTCCCCATGGCCTTGCATTTGAACATCCTGAACATTCCCCAGTATGGAACCGCTGCTATACAGGTAAGAACAGCAAGTAAACGCAGAAACACTACAATGGAGAGATTGGTTCAAATTGTGGCTAAAATGTGCCTCCTGCTCTCTTTTTCTCAGAGACACTATAGTGAGGAGGACCCCGAGAAGGAGCAGAGGGTGAAAGAGATCGAACTGCTGCTCATGTCAACAGAAGATGAGCTGAGAGGCCAGCCATCACTACCAGTGAGTTGTGTAAGTGTGGGTGCGGGTGAGATTTGGGATGTTAAAGTATGACAGCACAATTTATGTGCATGTGTTTTTGACCCTGGCTTTAAGGACAGTGGCTGGATGTGTGTGTGCGTGTTTGTGTGAATAAGGAGGAGGAAACATCTGGGGGGTCTGTTTCTGCAAAAGTGATGAAATAGGATCACCATTTGTGCGCGTGTGCGTGACCCCTTGTGAAACCCGCTACTGAACATTTTTGTCACTCTTTACATTAAAGTTCCTTTTCTTCTCTTTTTCTCATTTGTTCATTTTTACACCTCTTCCCTTAAAGTCAGGCTTGCATTTTTCTCTCTCGTGCTTTGCCACTTTTTTACACTCGCCCTACCATGCTCATATTTTCAGATTATTCTTTGATGGTTATTTCTAGTCCTCCTCACTCTTTATGCTCTTTTTTCCCCCAGATGAATTTGCCCTATCCAAGCTGGGACATCCAAAGCTCTCTGACCAACAGCTCCGAAAGCATGGGAACATTATTAAGTCATCACCAGGCAGCTGCTCCTGCCCTGCCTCTCGACCAGAGCTGCCTACCCGAGGAGAGCGCCTCCGCAAAAAGTTCCCACAGCAATAACAACCGCAACAACAATAACAACAACAACAACAACAACAACAGCAGCAACAGCCATCACAGCAGTCCGACGTTCTCAAATACAGAGTTCATGGAATCCGTCATTGATTCAGTAAGTATCTGCCTTCAGTTCATCGTTGGGCTGTGTGTTACTGCAAGACGACATTTTGTTCATTTTTGTGTTCCATCACCAACTGTGTCAAGATGAAAAAAGATAGCTTAGCAATTAGCAACATAGATTCTACCCAGTAGTGGGCCTTGACCCATATTTTCCCGCCCTTTTCCTAGAGCCTCTCCTCAGTGGATGAGGCCACTATCGGTGGGCTCAGAACAGGCAGGGTCTTGCCCAGTCAGGGCTCAAGAACTGCTCAGAGAGCATGGGCTGGTTTCATCTTCTCAACTCCCAAGCCCTCACCAGGCAGAAACCTACCCTTTTCACCCTCACAGGTAGTTCAAGTAGCCGTGTGTGATAAGAATCCATCCAATCACCAACCTGCCACCTAATGATATCAAAAACCAATCATTCAGAATTAGTATTTCTGCTGTTGTTTTCCATCTTTTTTCATTTCAACCATTTCATCTATAACTTGTCTTTTGAAGCCCCAGTCCACTTTTCTCCTTTCCATTTCTGTAGTTTCGACGAAGTGTGCTCCCATGATCTGCCACGTTGTTACTGCTTTAAAATAATCCTGTCAAGTCACTTTGATTGATTGGTTTCCTTCCTTTTCTTTCACAGTTTCTCAGCCAGTCAATGAGCTCAGAACAGTCCGACAACAACAGTTTAATGAGCTCGCCCGTCGACTCCAAGCCTCTGATTCACCACATTGTCAGGGCCCAAAAAGAGAATGAAATGTGAGTGGCTCTGTCTGTAACGGATTTTATTATGCAGTTACGCAGAATTGTGATAAGTGAGTCTGTACAAACAGTTGTCTCTCTTCCTCTCTCTCTCAGGTTCAGAACCCCAAACATTCGCCGTTCGATCCTTGAGTCATCTCCTTGTACACCCACACCTTTCAGGTCAACCCTGGCCCTGCAGGAGGCCAAGTACGGACCCCTCAAACTACTGGTGAGAACGAGGCTACAAAAATTCTTCTTGAATTTGTCACGTTAACTCCTGTTGTTCTCGCTGTAGTGTCCTTGTGACTCACTGGAGGATTTGTGTCTTTTCCAGAATGCCCCTTTGGAGCAGCAGATGGTAGAGTCCATCAAGCAGGAGCCGATGGACTGTGCTATTGAGCAGCCTCCTCTGAAGAAGATAAAACAAGAGGTGCTTTCCACTCAACATTAGCACTTGCGCATATGCAAAAAAACAAATGTGAGACTGACATAACAAGTTTTAGTTTTTATGTCGAGAAAGCAAAGGCGAAGCTGAAAAGTAGAATGTACTTTCAGTTTGCAGTTGTGGTAGCGACTGTGGCTAAATGATTCGAGGTTTTTCAGATTTTCAACACACTCTTGATCAACTTGAACAGTAGCTGGAAGTCACTGTATTCGAGGAAGATCAGCAGCATTGTGTGGTGCTACTGTATGTAGCCAAGTTCGTGTGACTCTTGATAATTCTGTATGGTACGTGACCATAATGCGTTTTGGGTCCTAGGTGGAGTCCCCGTGTGAGAGGAGCCCATGTATGCAGTGGGAAGGACAAGACCTTCACGCACAGCTCTTCTCCCCCAACGGCCCCGCACAGGAAGTACCTGTAAGCTCGCATTTGACCTGACAGTTCATGTTTACTAATGTGAAGCTCAATAACTCACAAATGTCCTCAAACCTTAATCTTCACTTCAAATAACAATTTACCTCAGAATATATGGCAGACATTCCTCTCTCTGCTTCCTGTGCTATTGTACTTTGAGTACTGTTGTAGTTTTTGATGTAATAGTGGTTGTGTGAACCAGCTTTTTTTACATTTTCCTTCAGGACCTTCTTACAAGCTCATTATTGAGTGAAGATGGACACAAAACCTACCACCTCCCTCACAGAGGCATGGGCAGCCCACTACAGGTGTGTATAACTGCGAAAGCATTATATTAAAATATAATATGTGCGATTGCGTATTAACCATAAAAACTCATCATCCTATCTTTCTCTCACCAACAGCAGCTCAGTTCCTGGGAACAGGTGACCTGTGGGAAAACAGAAGAGCACGTTTTGGCCTCGGAGCAGAGCCACAAGTACATCAACACTTACTCTACGAGGACACTGGTCATGTAGAAGACACATGTGAAAACATCAAGAATCCCTGCGCTGGACGCAGCGCAGCGGGTTACATATTTGTTGTGGTACAACAGTTGGGAGAGGCTCTATGCCATTGGTGTTTTTACACTCACACTTGTTGGATTTCAACCAACCAAAGACTTTACAATTTTTGTTTTTGAAATCTTTTATATAGAATTTGCTTTTGGTTTTTAGAAATGTACGTCCTTTCACGTTTGGTCTTTTCGTTGTATTATTATCAATGTATTATAAATGGGTAACGGTGGCTATATCATTTGCTTTGGGTTGTATTATTAATTCCGAATTTTGATATTAATATAAAGAACAAGTTGATTAATTTATTTCTTTTTCTTTGATAATTACTTCATTGTAGTTGGCCAATGGAGCAGTGTTGTAAGTTAAGTATTTAAGCCCTATTAGCATTGTCATAAATCCAAAGGCATACTCATTAATTCAAAACTGACCTCTGTATTTCAGTCATGAAATGTTTATTTCATTTTTTTTATTTTTTTTATTTACAGGCTATAATGAGTCTACTGAGAATTTCAAATGTTTCGGTCTGTACCACCCCATGGAAACACTTAACTACTGAAAAAGAACAGCTACAGGTGTTCTTACGTCATTATTCAACTATGAATTGTCATGTTTCACACACCCAAAGGGGCCAGCCTTATTAGTATTACCCGGTTACCACATTGGCACCTTATTTCATAAAAATTGAGTTTTCATTTCAGCTTTCAGTTCATTTCTGGTCTTCACAGTATCCTGAATGGAGAGACATTCAATGAACAAACACTGTATTTGTTTAAATTTTAAGTATATATATGGTATATTTATACATTTCAAAATCTTAAATGAGCTTATCTGTTTGAAACCAAGCTTCTCCCAGTAAGAGTAAGATCAAGCTGCACTTGAATTTTATATTCTCCATAAAAGCGCAAGTACTAAACACTGATATTTTATATTATGCTACAAACAAATGCCCAATTGAAAGATTTGTAGGTTGTTTTTCAACACTTCTTTGAATAGTTTTGTATTGTTTTGTACTGCATAATCAGCATTTTGTTTTCTTACTAAGACCGCAGTAGCACATGTCAAACACTTTTTATACATTTAATGCCATGTTTTTATACTAGCATTTGAGCAAAAATGATTTTATAAAAGCATTTATACATGCCAAGTTTTTATACTTTTATATACTGCCTAGTCAATAAAGTGTGTTGTTTTTTTACAGCCTTGTGTTCAGCATCGTTTTGGGGATATTTATTTTAATAAACGTAGCATAACATCTGAAGTTGAAGATGTCATAGGTATAGCAATTAAAAAGCGTTTTCTCAAAGACGATACACAACATTTCCATATATTTTAGCTGCAATTGTGCTTTTAATAGCTACAAGCACTCTGAAGCCACACTGTTGTCTATAGTAATCCCTCCGTTTAAAGAATGAATGAATTGTTTGCACTCCGGTTTCTCGAAGTTTAACCTATCTCCAGTATTACATTTTTCATGATAACTGTAGTATTCAAATCCTCCACCGTCACCTCTCACCCACACACGCACACACATACACAATCCTGCAGATACAAAGGTTTGTTGTCATAAAGGTGTCCAGAGCATATCATAAAACCTTCCCTCTATCTGCCAATTACCAAGCCAATGTAGAATTTCCCAACCAGGGAAAGTAATAACCAAATGTGGCCAACCGTTGCCTCATTTTCTGTGGATGAAAGCGACCGCTCTCGTGCATGTCCCATCAATACAAAGAGAAAGTTTACTCTGATGAAGAAACTGGTCCTCAGCTCCATTACACAGAGCATGAGACTTGCTTCAGACACAGATGTAAGCTCATGTTGAAATGTACTGTGTACAATGACTGTATAAAACACCATACTCCCCATTGTTCTCCAGTGCACTACCAGTGCACACATGTGTGAGCTCCACATTTAGTCTCTTGAGGAGACTTGTTTTCCTGTGAGGCCATGAAAGCCAAGGGGGCCCAGACTCAGACCAGGAGCTATATTTACACCCTCCCTCCAAGCTCTCACATACCCACCCCCTCCCTCCTGCCACCTGCACCCCAAGCTCACTCTGATCCACCACAGTGCCCTCAAATATAGATTCCCATCTCAAGTAGTAGTCTCGGAGGGATACATAAACAGAAATGATATTCATCATGACAGACACAGCTAACAGGAACTGTGATATTTAAGGCAGGGCCAAATAGAAATAGTTTCCTCAGGGGTGCATGCATACTTACTGCAGCTTATAAAATATATATAATGTATATATATATATTCATATTTGTATATTTAAAAGAACATGTTGGGGTTGTAACTATTGTAACAATAATGGTGTACTAAAGAGAGATGATAGTGAAGGTTTGACAAGGGTTGTTCAAAGTCAGAAGATTGGGTTTGAAATTCCCTGTCAGCAGTTGTAGTATGTGTGGTTATGTGTGTATGTGTGTGGTTGTGTGTGTGTGTGTGTGTGTATATGTGGGTGGGGGTGTCTTGTGGAAAGAGGCCAGAGTAAGAAGCAGACTTTCACATTGGGAATTTCAACATCTTCTACAACACACAAAAGAAGAAAAAAAACAAAAGCCCCTAACCCCACGAGATTTACAGACACCTGCTTCCACCGTGTGAGAAGGCAGCTGCATGTGTGTGTGGAGTGTGGTTTATTGACAAAAACAATAAAGACCCAGATGGATACTATAAGACATACCATCCTATAGTGTGAATAGTTGGTCATCACAGATCATTACTATTTAGTGACCTCATGCAGACAGGACCATACAACTCCCAGCATAAGCGTTAACTCCTTTAGTCAAAGGAAAACAGCACACGAGGAATGGGACTGTGTTATCATCAACAGTGCAGTGCAGCCATCATGTGAGAGAGGCAACAGGAGAGTGTGATAATGCACAATATCAATAAAACCCTAATATTGAATTTCATTTCAGAAGTGTGTTTTTGTTCCCAAGGGCCAAACGGACACTAAAAAAACACAGAAAGTATACTTTCTGTACAATAAAGTACCTGCATCATAGCAAAGGAAAGCAAATAATTTCATTTGTGAAAAATAAAAGTGACATATAAACTAGTAAAAGGCAAAAATCCAAGTATTTAAAAAAAATGAAATTGCCATAAAAAGCAAATTATCAATGGTGTGGTTGCACCTTTTTTTTCTGGGATTCGTTTGGTCCAAGGATGCCATGGCATCAAGGATGAGACTTTGCAGTGAAGTAAGACAAGTCAACAAAGACATAATGGATGTAGCCTGTAACAGCTGTTTTGAAAGCAAACAGGAGCTTTGGATTTTATTTTCACATTTAGACTTTATTGGACAATGTCAACATTTTGACACAACATAGAGAGATTAAAGTGTAAACATTTAAATGGGGATTGACATGATAACGGTAAATTTTTTCGAAATATTCCGTTGTGAATGTCAAAGCAGAAGTTCACTCTCACTACTACATTTTTTATTCCATCCTCCTTTCCCATTTCAAATCAAACATGTCTGTCGCAAGCAGATTGGCTCATAAGTTCAGTTTGACGTGTCACAATAGATTTATAGCCGGATGTTGCAGAAGTGGCGGGCTCTTGAACACGCGCGTGCACACTCTCAAAATGCACACACTCCATGCACTCACATGCAGGCCGGCATGCTCTGGGACTGCATAGATTACTCTAGCCTGATTTCCTCATTCCCTGGGTGCTGTTGTGGTCGAAGATAGAAGAGAAGCCGCTCCCTGCTGGCAGCGGTCAGGTAGGAGGGCTGGGTTGGACTGGCTGGGCCTGATAACTACCCTACCCATCCATGGTGCAGAGATGAGGAGAGAAGTGGAGGGAAGAGAAGAAGACAAGGGATGCAGAGACAGGGAGGGAGAACGAGAAAAAAGAAAGAAGGTTTAGTGAGGTTGAAACAGGGTTTGTCAGACTTCTTTCTGCATTTTGAATCTGCACCAACAAGGTCAAGAAGTGAAAAAGAAGCAAAGTTAGGTGTTTCAAAGAAAAGTGGAAATGTTCAAGTGCAAATAATGAAGCTGGCATTAAAAGAAATGTCTGACATTTTGGCAAATACGCTTATTCGCTGAGCGGTGAGAAGATCAATACCACTCTCAGAGCCGGGTGATCAGCTTAGAGAACGAGAGCATGCGGGGGAAAGAGCTAGTCTGCCTCTGTTAAAAGTTAAAACAAAAGTCAAAGTCTGCCTATCAGCCCCTCTAAACCTCACTAATTAATATGTTGAACGTCATTGGTTTAATTATTACAAAACCAGAAATGTAAAAACTGTGGTTTTATAGCTAGTTCAATGCTGTAACTACCCCTCACTGCGACAGTAAGCCAACATGCACAACGCCAGGACCCTGAAACTGAAGCTGCTAAATTTAATTCAGCCATCATTCATTTCATTATTTACACCTGCGCTTTTCCTCCTGTAACAAAATGTCTTCCATGAAAAACGTCTATATATTGGGTTTCTGTGAATCATGTAAACACTTTAGTGGATTTATTACACGAGCCTGTGTATTCACAGCAATACAGATATTTGTTTGCACATGATGCGCATGGGTGGTTGGACACTTTGAGTGATGGTGTCCCAATGAGGTCTGGGTGAACAAAATAAGAACACCACCAAAGAACACCTGAGATCTGCCAACATTTGTCAGCCGACATTACCACAGGACCTTTAGCATTTATACAAGTTGACCTCTGTCTGGATTTACACATGTACATAACATAAAGGATTAACAATAGAGAAAACAGATTGTCCTAAGGTTTGAGGATGAAAAATACAAAAACACAGTTTTATTAGAGCTGAACGAGAAATTGTGGTACAATCAGCCACCTGACTCAACAGGTTTAAAACTCAAGCAGCATGGGGAATTCCTATGCTTTTACATACGGAGTGTAGTAAATATGAGCTTAATCTTGACAGTATGGTTCATACAGAAAGTGCTTAATGTGTAAATAAAAAAATGTAGTGTTACAGGTAACAAACTTTAACACACTGAAATGATCCCTTTACCTCTTCGTTATAGCATAAATTACTCTCTTTTGCAAAGACCACAATATTACAACGAATGCTTTGTGTGTATGTATGTATAATAGAAGGAAGTGTGTGTTGTTTATCAGAGGTGCATCTAGAGTAAGAATAGAGGGGCTTCTGTTTTCAGTGGTCTGTTTTGCAGGTAAAGGTAAAAGTGCAGGGCCGCAGCCCCAAAACGTCCATGTTTGTCTGCAGCCACGCGAGGACTGTAACGCACGGACAGCACATAATATGACAGCCATGCACCCACGGACTCACAATCAGAAAAGTGCACATGCACGCATACTCTGCTCACACACAACCAGAGCACACAGATTGAGCAGATAGACCCCCTGCCATGTGGAAAGAGAGGTCGCGATAGCAGGGTAAGAGAGGTGAGCACACTGAGAGAGAGAGAGAGAGATGAGGACTGTTGGAGCTGCTACTGAGGTGATTAGACTTGCCTGTAACAGTTACTGTCTTCCCAGATTTGGCTGCCATTCGTTTGGCCGTTTGTTTGTTGTTGTTTTTAAAAAATGTATAGAGCAATGTGCCCGCTGCCGATAGTCCAAAACAATAACTGTAAACATTTGAAAAAGTGGGTCAGGACTGCCAAGGTGTCAAAGAGCAGAAAAAGCAGACGTTTGTCCAAAAACAATGTAAGGGAGGAGATCAGGAGAGAAGTACGCGTGAAAGATAGCGTGGCTCTTTGTTTGGGTTCTCCCATTTATATTTTAGATTAAAATGCCGATATTTCATATGTGCCAAACATTTTGTTACTGTTCAAAGAGCAAAGCTGTACTCTACTGTCTTTTACGTGCAAATTTCTAAATTTCTGTCCAGAAAGGAAAGGGCCTGTTGGTGACAATGACAACCCAGCTGCCTCCTGTTGGATTAGTTTAAATCCGAGTCAGATTGCAAACATTTAAGATTTTATTCACATAACTGTCATAATGCGGACAGGAGAAGACTGTGCTTACACTTTGTTGTCAACATGGCCTCTGACTACGTCAGAAGGCACCAAGTCCAGGATGACATGCTCACACAACATGTATGAAGGGGGATATACAGTATGACTGTTACCATACCGCATATAGAACATTATTTATGAGAGATGGACAAGATGACATCATGATGGCGTTGGACAACTTTTTCTGGAAGCGTAAATAGAAAAGGAATATTTAAAACATGATCTACCTACACTGCAAATACGTCTACCTCCAGGTGGTCATGAGTAAAAGATGAGTTACAAGTAACCACACACACACACCCACAGCCTTCTGGTGCTGAGTGTGTGGTCAGGTTTGTCACCCAGTTTCCTGACTTGCTGAGGCCAAGGCCTTTTTCCCAGCATCACCCCTAAACACACACACACACACACTCCAGACACTTAGACCTCACTTTGTCTACTTTCACATGGTTCTCTTTGTCTAGGTTTTTTTCATTTATACGCACGAAAACAGAAAGATGGAGAGAAAGATTTTTTTTTTAATAAGCCACAGAAATGTGGGAATGTCTGTTTTCCGTGTTTCTGATGTGTGTGTAGGTGCCCATGTGTGTGTGAGAGTGTGAGTGTGTATGTGTGTGAGAGTGTTTCTATTTGGGTTTGGGTTTGGGATTGGGTCGGGGTTTCATGTGGCTAACTTTTTGTCTTGAGAACTTGTGCTTACATATAGTCACAACTAACCCCCCTAACACACACACACACAGAATGACATGTTTTCCCGCTCAGGCTTGGTCCAGCTTCCCTATTCACCTGGGTAAATAGAGCAGAAGGAAGGGCCTTTCAATGGAGCCCACCACACACACACACACACACACACACACAGCCTGCTCTGCCGTCACTACAACTACACACAAACACCCACAATTCAATTCTTCCTCAATCTAACATCCCCTAGCACACATATATACGTCTCCTAAATCTCTCCTCTCTCCTCTCTCCTCTCCTCTCCTCTCCTCTCCTCTCTCCGTCCACTCCATTGTTGCCCCTAAGTGATCCTGACAAGTCGATTCACATGGCATGATCACGCCTGACCGCCCCGATTTAGGACACTTGTCACTGGGGTCCCCCAGCCGTCAATAAATCTGCCCTCGATCCGCCGGCCACCCTTCCAAAACAAACTCACACACCCCCTCCTGATACACCCCCTACTGTCCTTGAACTCATTTGGAGGGTGGGCGTGGTTGGAGGTAATGTGGTGAAAGTGTGTGTGTGTGTGTCTGTGTGTGCATGTGAGCAAGCAGAAGTGGGCATAATTGGGCCAATGAGATAACAATACTCAGACCTCAGGCTTGGTTGTGGTCTGCAGTCCAAAACACAGCCAGGCTGAAAGGGCAAACAGGCGCACACTTTCTCTTTGTATGCATGACACCTGTTATGAAATAAACTGGTGAACAGAGCGATGCCTGTCACGTTCTGACGTCATTAGTTCCAAGTTAGAAGGCCAAAGCGAGCAAATGTTCCTCTGTGCAATTAACTTTCCCTTTTCCTCTGTTTGTAAGTGTGCGTGTGCGTGTGTGTGTGCATGGTACAACTGTTGGAGAGGACATTTGGGAGGAAGGCGCATGATGAGGGACACAAAACAAAACACAACTGTACAGCTGGCAGTGAATGCATCACGTGGCTTTAGAGGACAGCACTGCAGTGTTCTGTGAAATGGTCATCATGAGAGACAAGCTGCTTCGGACACACACTTTTCAAGAACCGCATATTATGAACCACGTCGATGAGCGACTATTCCAAAATCAGTGCCCTCATCCCCTTTTTAATGATTCATCGTGGCTCACCCTCCTCTAGAAGACTTTTTGTCACTTTGTGCAAAGTTAGTTCAGTGGAAACTGGTACTGCAGCTCATCATCAAGAAAGACCAGCGTGCTACTGCCTGCCAATTTTATAAACTCATAATACTACAGCTTTGTTGTTGTTGTTGCTGTTGTTTTAAACAATTTGTATTGGTTTTGCTTGCATTAACAAATGCAGATGTAAGACATTGGAATGCTCATGTATCATTAGTACAATGAAGTGTTTAACTGAGGCTTTTTAAATGTAATTTTCCTTTGTATTGCTTTTCTTTTCTCATCATCAAACCTAAAAGATGTAGGTGTGTCTAGTTGGTGACAAAACACATGACCAGTGTAGGCTTCCTAAACTTGGATCTAATATATAGATCATGGCATTTGCATGGTCTGTGTATTAGACAGTATAAACCACACACACACACACACAGTGGCAACACGTGACCCGTGAATGCTGATGGAATTTTCTTTGCTGTCATTTCTTCTATGGAAGTCAACATGATGAAGAGAGAGCAAATGCTGACAAAGTAAACACATACGCGAATGTGTCTGAGCGTGCGTGTGTAGTGTTGCCATATGTGTGTGTGTGTGTGTGTGTGTGTGTGTGTGCGCACGCACGCTCAGTGTGTACAAATGGTACATGTTAATAATGCTCCTCTTTAATCTTTAGTGTTAGCGAGAGTTGTAAAAGGCCTGTGGGCTCAACAGTCACCGTGTCAGAAGAGAAACAAATCCAAACAAAGGAGCGAAAAAGGAGGGAGAGTTTTCAGAAAAGTAGAAAAGTCTCAAGAAGATGGTCAATGAAAGACTTGATAGTCTAAATATTTGTTGCAGTACACATGTTTTTCTCATGTTAAAATAAGTTTGCTGAGTGGGTTATCCATAGGTCTCCATAGATGTCATCTATGGCGGGAAAGTCTGAGCAAACAGTTCTGTGTGTGTGTGTGCGTGTGTGTGATAAATGCTACTGAGCGATGTGGACGGCAGGTTTTTTTATACACCTGTCCCCCTAAAGATAAGAGAAACAGATAGCAGACAGCTGGCAAGGTGTGTTTCAGAGGTCTTATCTGAGCTGATGTATCTTGAAAGTCAGATGCCATGGCAACATAGCACTGACGCAAACATAATGTACACACACTGCAAAAAAAGATTACACAATAGGGGACTATCTATTTATCTATCTATCTATATATCTATCACGTGGCTGAAGAAAGAGAAATAAAACACATTTTGGGATTTTGGACAAATACTTGATCTGCGTGTCAAAAGCCGAGATGGTTTTTATTTGTTTGTTTATTTGTTTTCCGAAAACTATCGAGCCGTGCTTTTTCTTTTTGTATATTTATTTATTTTAAGCCATTATCATTATCAAAAAGTAGTTTCCAGTCTCCGGGACGCAGTCTACAGTTTGCATCACGGGAGATAAATTCATAATGATTAGATGGATAAGATGACATGTCAGCAGGATTCACGAAAAAGTAGAAGAAGAAGTTCATATCAAAAATACAAAATAATTCAAATGTTGCATCACAGCGCATTTTAACAAATGTGTGCTGTCAGCATTACTGTAAGACTGATGAACCAGCAGCCAAGTGTGCAATATGTTCTTGAAATTATTTTTTTTCCCACACACAAAACATTTCATATATCCGCCTTGACGAAGAGAAGTGTCAGCCTAATTTATGAAACTTTAGTAATTATTGATTCATTTTTAAAGTGATTGTGATGTCATCTGTGCTCTCACTCGACGGTCAGCTGCCTTTATCTCCTCTACTGAAAAACAATGTTATTGCTAACTACAAGGTTAACTAGTTAACATCATACCACTAGATATATTACTTTAATTCTAATATCCTGATATGGTTTCTATAAACAGGTTCATAGAATATTTAAAATCTGGCACTGCTGAGGTACAGCTTTTGTTCAATATATTTGAGTTTTACAACTAATCTGCGAATTTAAATATATACATTTATACTGACAGATATTGTGTGCTACATATGAAGCATTTTGCAAAGACTTGTGATGTAAGCAGTAAACAAAAACAATAACAAAGTTCTTAAGTTCAAATCACTTTATTCATGTCTTACACTAACAGTGGAATTAGGAATATTATACACACCTTGAATGTACGCACCTACACACATGCGCACACACACACACACACACACACACAGGCACGCACACATTAAACCACAGGTTTCACAGTGTAGTTATCTGGATGCAACATTGGGGTAATGTGACCAAGCAGAGGCGCCTTAGCTCATCAGCAAAATAAAGGGGAAGTAGAGCTGTGTGTGTGCATGTGTGAGGATGTGGAGAGCGTGAGGGTGGAGGTGGTGGTGGGGGCAGGATTCAGGGTGGTAGGAGCACAGCCGTGCAGAGAGATAAGAAGTTGTGGGATTGTCGAGTCGAGAGGGAGAAAAAAAGCAGAGAAAACAGATGGATATAGAGTCTTTGTGTGCGTATGTGTCTGTACCACAGCTTCACGACTTCATCGCAGTGGTGCCAGTATTAGGGGTCCCATTTTAAGGGGAAGCACTTCAAAATAATAACCAGCTTATTCCAACTCATCACAAATATTTATTGCTGGATGCAGTTACGCTCACATGACTCACCCACTCACCCAGGAACCTTTAATGATTATAAATATGTTGCTTTTAGAAACAGAAAAACATCGTTTATAGTCAACATGAAGCTCTGAAACACAAGGTCGTCATTTCACGGTGGTTGTGAACACTAGTGGTAACCCATCGTATTCTGGACATCTGATTTACATGTTGTCAGTGTTATATCTTTCACATCATATATAATGATCAAACAGTTTTACCAAGAATGCATGCCACTGTAATAAATGTTTAAAGCCTCTTTTATTCTGCAGGACATGAGTCAATAATCTGTCATGCTCAGCCCTTATCCCACTCACCACGTACCATCTGCTGGGTGCAGCACTATACCTTTCTTTTATCAAAGAAGACGTTAGCAGGGGATTTCCAATTCCTCCCAGCGTCTTAGTCCTGCAATTTGGGGATGAGAAGTCCAGAACAAGCTGAGAAAAGTTTGAAGGTGAAAGGTCGGTGTTGGATGAAATTCCTCAAAGAAGCGAGACAGTGTTAGAGAGCAGGGGGAGAGCCTGAATGCGTTCTCCACATGACACCAGTACCCAAATAAGCGGTGAGCATTATTGTCCAGGTAGCGCATGCGCGTTGCTGCAAATACATGCACATGCATACACACATTCGTTGTAGAGAAGCTCACACACGTAGCTTCTGTGCATCCTGTATAGGTGTAGGCTCAAACAAGCAGGCGGATCGGTCTCACACGTGCCTTTCATGTACATTTACAGTAATGCTGTATGGCAAAGAGGTGAGAGAGAATGCAGCAGAAACAATATTTTCACACGCGTTCTCTGCCGAGCAGGCATTCACATATTCTCACCACACACACCCAGCACAGCTCCGCTGAGGTAAGCAAATTATCCCTGTGTTGTTAAAACCAGCTTTTTATCTATTGTCACACAGTTGCTCACACCCCTAAACACACACAAGCACACAGCACCTGTCATTTCCGGTCTTCCCGAAAGAAAAGCTTGATTTGACCCCTGATGGACGCCGACGCCGATGTGCTTGTGCAGTGGACAGATGAAGCCGAGGGAAGCCAGATGAGAGAGTGTGTGGGGCAAACGAGAAACAGGGGTTATGCAAAAACAATCACACGACACGACTTTGTCACACAATCAGCATGTCACTAACTTGATGAGTAAAAAATGAGAAACAATACTTGTTCTTCGATAAAATCGCTGCCTGAGTAGTTTGCATTGTAATTACTGGCATCTGTCCGATGAGAAGATTGCCATGAATGTGCATTTGTGCAACTGGGAGGAAACAATGCAAATGTGCCTCCATCTACGTGTGCGTATCACTAGTAGTGAAGGTACATTCGGTTTAAATCGTATTTTGAGACTACGCGGGGCCCACATCAGATACATGTGCCAAAATGTATTAGGCACACTGCGCACACACACCCATACCCTGTCATAAACAAAGGGTCCTGTGGGAGGAAGTGTGAGGGAGGGAAAGTACCTCATCAAGACAACAACAACAGCAGAGGTGCAGGGAGTGACATCTGCTCACCGAGAGAGACGTGAGGGATCACCTCTCTACCATAACAACAAACGCAACACCGCGCAGCACGGCTGACTCCTGAGTGCCATCATGTATGTCAGCATCATTGTGTGTGTGTGTGTGTGTGTGTGTGTGTGTTGTAAGTCAATTAAGAGCATATGAATAAAGGGGTGCGTTTGCTCTCTCTTCACCTGCGTTGCTAAAATAATTGTTGTTGAGCATTTTCCTTCTTGGAGGTAGAGTCTCTTACAACCTGTAGCTATTGTCTGTGTTTCCTGTTTTATTTTGAAATCCTCACCTGCCTGGTCTGTTCAGTTCCTGCCCTCGTGTCGCCCATTGGTTATATCCACACCTGTTCCCCCATCACTCACCAGCCCCTGACTCCCTCGTTAGCCACTTCCCTATATAAACTGGTCCCGTTTCTTTCTTCGCTTGGCTTGTCGGTTCATGCTGTTTGTGATGTGCTTAGTTTCCGTGTTCCGTGTTTCCGCTGTATGTTCCTGGTGCGTCTGTCGCCAAACCTGCACCTACCTGTTGTCGGTCTTCCTGCCTGGCTGCTTACCCGTACTTACATGTAAGCCAATTTTGTGTTAAATAAACCATTGAATCTGCTCCGGTCCAATCCTTGCTTCCCCCTCACATAACAGAGTGCAGTATTGTATGACATAAGCAGACTCTTGGTCAGACACCTGATGCCTTCACACCCACATTATCCATGGCTGCAACACGCAGCCATGGATAATGTGGCTGGAATCCAGGCTGGATCCTGGAATCCCCTCTATTTCATTCGGCCTTTATTCTACAGACAATGAACATGGCAAACATTTTTTGTGACATTGCTGCTATGACCTTTATCACTTTAATTTTTCAGTAAAGAGGCCCCCTATTCTTTTGTGGGTATGATAGGAGCAAAGAGCCCTACCCAACTCCACCCATTAACCACACACCCACACACACACACACACAGACGTGCGCACATGCAGTATCTGACCACAGTAGGTATACCTTTCTTGACTGCACTCAAACCTATCCCCGGCACAAACCGTGGCCATACCTAGAGGCCTTGTGCTGGTCCAACCATGCAATTATGTAAGACAGAGGCGATGCTAATTTAGAAGTAACATTCATTTCACACACATACACACACTGAGGGTATTGTGTTTTTGCACTGGGAACCCCTGACTTGCTGTTTGGCTGAATGAAGAATATGAATCTTACATAGTCATTTACTCATCCATCAGTGAGTGGTATTGATAAGTGAAAGTTGTGAATTACTTTCCTCAGGGGATCTCCCGGCTGCAGAGTCACTCTCACACAGTCACACATATGC
Source organism: Gadopsis marmoratus (assembly GCA_036023855.1). Classification (NCBI taxonomy): domain Eukaryota; kingdom Metazoa; phylum Chordata; class Actinopteri; order Centrarchiformes; family Percichthyidae; genus Gadopsis; species Gadopsis marmoratus. The sequence continues at coordinate 20,290 of JAVQJF010061427.1, forward strand.
AAACACACGCACACCTGCCTCCAGGGGAAACCACCTCAATGGGCATGGCCTTAGATAAATCGATTTTTCATTGTAATGCACAAAATGGTAACAATAAATATGGACAGGAAACCCCCCGCCATGTAACAGTAGCACCGCGTAGAGGTATTTGGCCTGACTCAGTCTTCCTAAGTGATATTGTTGGCACGTTAGTCAGGTGAGTTGTAAAGTACAGGTGGCCAGCCCTCTGGACAGATAATTGCAGGGTGAGGAGGAGTTTTTCATATGCAAACACACACACACACACACACACACACACACACACACACACACACAGGTGCATCCAGGTAGATAACCTGGTGTCATCATCCTGTAAGCCTTTTGTCTTGGGAATTAAAAATGAAAACATAGTGCTTGAAAATGCAAAATAATTATATTATGTTAAGTCAAAACCGGTTATATTTGAACACGCCAACCATCTGCTCTCATTATATTTACAATACCAGCCCTAACTAGTTCTACACTGCAATACAAGAAGAATGGTGTTTCTGTCTTCTACATGGATCATCAACTGCTTAGGATGTTAACTTTTCATCTGGAACTTCAGCCTTGATCTTTCATTGTTTATGTAACCATCAAGTGCAGATTTAAGATGGCTTTCACTTGAAAATTAGTCATCTGGAAACATTAGAAAAAGCTGTTTTCTGCCAACTCAAAGAGTTAATGTTAACTTAACTGGTTGTTTAGCTACAGCTGGTCAAATCTGTCAGTGACAGTTGAATTCAGCCGCCATATATCAAAGGTTGAAATGAGAAGCCTCTGTCTCAAATCAAGGACCAATTGCTTCAAAAATGACCAAGAATTTCGAGTGGCAAATCAGCCACCATTAATATAAACTCCATATGTGCAGTATGAGGACGGAATGCTTGAAAGGCTTTTAAGAGTAACTAAGCGGGGTGGTGCTAGAGTCGGTCTAGACTTGCTCTATATTAACAAATGCTATGAGATAACTCTGTTATGATACAGCGCTATATAAATAAAATTGAATTGAATTGCTCCAAAATTTTGCTTCTCCTTCTGTCTTAATACGGCTTTTTGAGCTCTTCATCCTCAATCATGTTTATTTCAGCCTAAAATCAGGTTCTACTTGATCATTTGGAAGGACTTGGAGCTTAATCTCCCTGTGTGTTGCCAGACGAGATGCACGGTCGCCTAAAACCATTTTATAAAAGCTTTATGGTGTGAGAAACATTTAAAACAAATGACAAATATTTATGCCAAGCTTCTCTAAGAGGCTGCATGCATCGGTGTTGAATGCCCCCCCTCTGAGGGTGGCAGAAAACAGGCTGTTCCTGAATCAGCCAGAGGCAGACGTTTTCTGGGAGGGCATGGTGATGATTGCAAAACAGGAAACACAGGGCCTTGATAACTCTCACACATACACGCACACACACACACACACACACACACGTGCACACACATACAGGGCACTTGCACATACAAAAAGTGTGTGGGCATGTTGCGTAGGGCACTTGCAAATGGCTTAGAGTGAAAAACAGTGTGTGTGTCACAGCAGCAGGGCCCCTTCTGATGCTCATCTCTACACACCTCAGTAAGTACAGGATGCGTGCGTGTGCAAGTTGTGAAGTTGAAGATGCATTCAGGGCTCACGGTATACATGCCAAGATGATCGCATGGTGTGATTGATGGTACTGGGGCTGTCGCTCTGCAGGACTAACAGGTACCTAAATGGAAGGAGGCCTGGGTGAACAAGAAAGAAACATAAGGGCAAAACATCACAGACGAACCGAACAGTAACATGAGTAAGCACTCATTAAGATGGATGAGTACCTCCTCCTCTTCATCTCTCTCTGTACCTGTTTCCCTGTAAACACACACACACACACACGTTCAACACGGTGTCGCCTTTTCTGTGAATCCTGGGCAAGTTTGAACATGTACATCAGCCTGTGATGACTTAAACACACACACACACACACAGTACACACATGTTGAACCAGCACTTAGCGTAGTGTAACACTTCATCAGAAACATGATAGGGTTGTGTCACGAGGGATATATTGTTGCAGGTATAATTGTGACAAAAGATACCACATCCTTGAATACACACAGTTACGTTGGCTCTGTTTATATGCCTGTTAGCTTAATAAAATCAGTCTGTAGCATACTTTAAAAGTCAGCGATTCTGAGCTTGACCTCATCTTCAAACTGCATTAAACGACCTGCACCTGTTTCCTTTGCCTATCCAGTCGTTCCTTCTTTTCATATGTCATAGGAGTTGCTTTTTATTCCAAAAATGTGCTTTACACCATTGTCCTCATTCTCGCTATTCATCCAACATACAAATGTTTTCTGATCTGTTTCCTTGTTTGCTGCGCTTCACACAGCTTAAAGCTCAAAAACCGCTCCCTTGTTTTGGTGTTCTTTGAGTTGTTGTTGAGTTGTTGGGTTTACTACCACCACCTTAACTGGACAAAGAGTGCCTGTGGACAGATCAGCAGTTAGGTCAACACTTGCTGCAGCTTGAAAGTCCTTTTCAGAGATGGAATATGTAACTTTGCTGGCTTCATCTATCTGTTAAAGTATTGGCTTTAAATATACGTAGGTGTCTATTACATAAATGCTCGTCATGGCTTTATTCAGACCCGACAGTACCATTACAGCCACAATGCTTTATATTTGGCACCTAGTATGCAAGAGAAACTTGTGGCATCACTGGACAACAACGGTGAGTTCAAAGAAAAAGAGAGTTTTCTGTTCTCTCACAAGTTGCAACTTTTAACCAGATTTCTAGAAAATCGTCAAAAGACAGTGCAAAATAATGCAGGTTTCCATCTACCGCTGTTTGTGCGAATATTAGGAGTTGGGCAGATCAAGATAAACAGTTGGTGGTGCAAATTTTCCAGTAAGGTTCTATTAAACCACTGCAGAAGAAGAGGGCACAACGAGACGACTTGAAGTGTGAAAACAAGCAAAAATATTTCATCGCTCCACAGATCTGATGTCTGCTGTCGTTTTTCGTCTCTTCAGTGGAGCAGAAGCACAAACACCAACTCTTGTTTTGTCGCTGAAGCCTTGATTACCAATCATCGTGATTGCGAGGGCTGCTCACCATCACTTCCCATTCAATTTCACCATTAGTGAGACAGCTCTGATGCCAGCCACAAAGTATGGCATGAATGAACATTTAAATAGGGAGTAAAAGAGGCTGGGGAATTATTTATATAGAATGATAGTTTCAACCTTGCTATCATGACTTTAATGTAAAAAAAAGAAACTGCCATCACATTTATGTAATCAGGTGCATGTCAGGTGCAAGTTGGAAGAGTATTACTGTGAAGCTGCTTCTTAGAATTGAATTTTCATCTTCGGGCTGAGTCAGTAGGCCCAGTCTTTGTAGCACTTGTATTCTACTGGTTTTGTAATATGACGATAGTACAGCATGTTGACTAGAGAAGAATCTAAGGAAGACATGTGGCATTTACTGGCAGAAAGAGAGACTGTATGTGGCCTGTGTCAGCTCAGAGGCAGAGAACAGGCAAGAGACTGGACAGTTATTCCTAAAATTGGACACTGAATAATAGACTGCTGGTCATATTTTCCTTCCTCCCACAGTCATACCGAGCACAGACTGCTGCTTCAAATCTGAAATGCAGTTATTCAAATTGAACCGGTTTCTTCATCCCTTCGAATAACATACAAACAACTTACGGCACAAATCAAACTAGCTATTATTTTTATTTTTTCTGGTAACACAAAAGGTTAGAAGGAAAGTTAAGAAGGAGCTAGAGCACTGAAACAATATGTATCTGGTGCCAATTGCCAAAGAGAAATATGGTTTAGTCCCTGCCATTATGGGGAACTTACTGTGCATGCTGTGGTACGGGTGGATGTGTGTGTGTGTGTGTGTGTGTGTGTGTGTGTAGGTGTGTGTGTGTGTGTGTGTGTGTGTGTGTGTGCAGAGGGGGGGGTTTCTCTGTAACAGGATGTACTGTAGCTGTGCAAACGCCTAAAAGCTTCTTTTGCTTGTGTTTGCACATGAGATGAAGAAGCAAAAAAAAACAACAGATCCTTTACTGTAAGCCTCAGGTCTGCAGTGTACCCATGGTGGGGACTTACCACGACCTGTCTGTCACCCCGTCAGTCCGAGGGGGGAGAAGCTGCCACCAGATAAAAATCTCAGTTTGGGATTTACTTTATCATAATGTCCTACAAGCACATGCACGGTATATTTTACAAATATACAGCTGAATGGATAACTTGGCAAGCAACACGGTAGAATGCAAAACTATGCAAATAAGATGCAAAGAGTGACTTAGTGCTATAATGGAAAATTTCTTCTTGGCTCAGAGACACCTTTTCACTAGTAAGTAAATAAAATGCTACTAGTCTTACACAACAGTCATGACAGCAACTAAAGTATATTTACTCAAGCGCTGCACAACGATGATGTACTTTACTTTCCATTTTGTGTTATTTTACACTTCTACTCCACTACATGTCAGGGGGACACACTGCACTTTTTATTCCATTACATTCATTTGACAGCTGTAGATACTAGTACAAAAAAAAAACTGTTTATAAAATACAATTCTTTTTAAACCAGCGGGCCCCAGCCTATTTGGACTTGTGATAAGCAACTGCAATGGGCCCCCCAGGTGGCCCCAAGCGGCGGTGTTTTTTATATTTTGTTTTATTTTTAGCGGCATTTTCTTTTTAAGGCTTAAGTTCAAGTCTAGTTCAAGTTTGTTTGTTAATTAAAAGCATTATTGATAATGAAGTATGTCTAGTCATTCATTTTGATTCAGGTATTTTAAAAATGACTGAGGACCTTGAGGCCTTGGTGGTTTGGGTTTTGGGGTTTTGTCTCAAATGTAAGAAGTTGCTTATAGGGCCCCGAAATGTTCAGAAACAGCAATGCTTTGTGACCCATTATATAGTTAGTTAGGGCCCCGTGTTTCATATGTCTAAATGAAGAAAGATTTCACATCAGATGGTTTAATTAAAATAATAACTCAAGGCACACAGATGATAATATTATTCTGTATTTCACAAAAAAGCAAAAATTAGAAAAAAAGCCTCATAAATGAAAACAAATTTGTGTAGTAGAACATTTTATTTAACCTTGTGACCCCGCAGAGGGGCATTTATTTGACAACTATAGTTACTAGTTACTTTGTCAGATTATAAAATATAAGAACAACATCTAAAATAAGATGCATTATTTATTTTCTCAAATGTTTGTTTTTAAATATTTTAGTGTAAAAGCACTGGCAGAAAAACATTTTTCTCGCTTCTCCGGGTATGTAAATACTCGGGAAATGACAATAAAGACATCTTGTATCGTGTTATAAAAATATATAAAAGTAAATAAAGTAGTTAAAAGACTCCATCTTGACAGTTTGGAAATGCTGCTTTTACATTAATAGATCAGTAATAATGTTTCAATAAGAAACATGATGAATAACACTCTGAAATTAAATTCTGTAAATTTTACTTTTGACACTTAGAGTACATTTTGCTCAAAATACTTTTACTTAAGCAAAACCTTGATTGTGAGACATATTTGTATTTGAGTATTAAGAACATTATAGTACTTTTACTAAGCAAAAGATCCCAATACTCCTTCCACCACTCACTTTTAATACTTTAAGAAGAGTTTCCCGATAGTACTTCTGTACTTTTACTTGTAACTGGTTACTTTTAGATTGTTGTACAGGACCTAAATATATTTATTTCCGCCACTGCAGCAATGGTACACTTTGATACCTTTTTCATAGAATATATTTTGGGATTCTGAACTCTTAAACGTAAGAGACACAAATGCAGAAAATCTGTTAAAAACATAAGAGTGAATAAGGGTTTTTCAGCCCTTTTATGTAAAGTTCAGTTGGTCCCTCCATAGGTAGGTCAAAGGTCAGACACAGTTAGTGACCTTGTTTCAGGGCATCTCCCAGCTGAACAGGTGCTTGTCAACACCATCTTAAACTCACCCACTACAGAATGTACATAGATTATGTGGCATGCACAGTATATACAGGGATTAACGGTCTAATAAACTACTTAGGGCCTCAGTTAGCTCATAATAATTCCCCTCTGTGTTCCTTAAAAGAGCAGGAAGAGGTGGTGAAGGAAAGAAATCCCTCGAACACCCAGCTGATAAATGAAGACAGAGAACAGGTTTGACAGCTATGACTTTTTCCTTCCAAACAAAGACAGCGAGGAATAGATGGAGGCGTTGGGAGGAAGAAAGGAAGAAGAGGGCAGAAAAAAAATAAAAAAAGTCACTTCACTGGCAATTCCAGGTACATTAGTGGGTCACATGAGATGCCAATGGCAGGAGGGAGGCGCGACATGAACCACACCCCGGCACTTTGTATGAATGTGTCTACAGTGTGTGTTTGTCCACATGGTAAACAGCTACAAAGGTTTATTTAACCATTTGTACTGACTCAGGTGTTGTCTAGGCTTCTCACTCTGACATATTGATAAAACCGCGGGGCATCACGCGCCTGCCTCCAAGCTGAACACAACTTACGAAGTAGTTATGAGAACCTCGTGGTCCAGAGATGGCCATCTGATGCCTATCTAGCGGTTTTTCTCATGAAGCTCACACTTAATCCGTCTGCGTGTCTGTCTGCTGTCAGACCCTCACCCCACCCACGTGTAATACACCGAAACGTGCCCCCGGTTTTCCCATGCTCCTCCATATATCTATATATCTCCCCGTCTCTCCTGCCTTTGCTGACTTTTTTTTTCCATTTTTCTTTTTTTTCCCCTTCTACCTGGACCGAAAAACGCCGGAGGATTTTCTCGTGGGAAACTCTTGGAGAGGTATGTTGCTCCGTGAGCATGGGAGTGAGAGTGGAATCCCGTTTTTCTGGGTCTAGTCTCACTCCCTGTTCCGCGATCCCATCCCGGACTCGGTGTCACGATCGGCATCGTGTCAAGACTCGCAGCGGTGTTAGGAAACTCTCGCCTGTTCTCGCTCAGCCGGATCCTGGGGTTTGAGTTGTACACGACACCTACGCTCCGTTTCTTTCCTGCGCCTTCCTTACATCACTGTGTTTTTAATTATCCTTCCTTCAGCCATCAGTCCTTTTTTCTTTCATTTCCCTTCACACAGCTGAATTATCCTCCTACATTTCCATACTAGGAACACATTTCCAATTAAACTACCTGTTATCTTTTAATAAAGTGCACTTCATACTGCCTGAGAGTGCGTCGTGTTGACTATAACACCTCTTTTAATGAATATAGAGGCATCTTACTATTAACTTTATTCCATTCTTTTAAATTTTAACGTAAGACCAAAGACATAAAACTAAAGTCGCATTTCTTTAACTGTATTTTTAATCGATGATAAATCCATAATTAAAGCTGTATTAATTATAACAACAAAAAACATCCACTACATTTGTCTGTACTGTGCATCTGCTGACAGACCTACTTGTCAAACTCACCAGTCAAGTTAAGTAAAGGACTTCTCTCGAAGTCACATGGTTTTCAGTAAATGGTGTCGTCATCTTCAAGGAGGGAAAACAAGAGAGAGGAAGAAAAGTATGTTTAGCAGCTGTAGAATCGAAAAGTCAATTATGTGTTGCAATATCCTTCATCATGTGGGAAGTAATGTGTGAAAAAGGTTGATAACACACCGATCAACCTCACAATAATGAGGGAAAACAAGACACTGCTTTTTGTGAAAAGCAAAACACCTACCTAAACACCTGCCATTAATTCAGATGTGGGTGTTAAAATGATAAGGTATCTGAAAAGACTGGATTTGCATTAACCGTGCTGTGGATAGTAGAGGCCAGGGTAAGCTTGAAATGTGAAACACGTCTGAAGGCAGAAGTGGGCCTCCGAGCCACTCTAAGGTGGTGCGAAAAGCCTGCTGTCGTAGAGGCGGGATGGGGTAACGGCACACACTTACGTACAGCCTCTCCTCAAAGGTATTCAAGGTGTCGCACTCTGTCGCGCGTGTGCAAAGTGAAGGAAATACTTGTGTAAAGAATGAGAAAAAAAAAAAGGGAGCTTGAGAGCAAGGTCACTGCATGAAGTCGGAATGTCAGTTTTGGAAAGTTACAGAAATTGTTTGGACGCAGTCCCTCCCCGAATTCTTACATCACAAAGGCTTGTGTGTGTGTGTGTGTGTGTGTGTGGGGGGGGGGGGCTGTTTGACCATCCAACATACTGACTTTACTATCTCCAAGTGTTTGGTGACCTAATGACCTTTTCTTCTGCATCAACGTCAAGCTGATATTTCCACTCTTCAAAAGCTGATGGGCAGATTGTACTGAAGGGTACTGAGCTCCCCAGAGGATGAGCCCTTTTATTATGGACACTCCATGTGCTCATTTAAATGATCACTTTTAGACACTTATGTGAGAGTGGGCTGACATTTTGTTAATAATTTGTAACGTCTGTGATCAGAGTCCACTTGTTTAAGTGCCTGGGCTAAATCGGTTTTAATGTCACCTGTTAGAAAAGGATGCAAATATTCATGATTAAACAGATATTTCTGCATGTGACAGGTCCTAAATATCTATAGCATGGCTCGGGAACATCTTTATATCAACACAAATATGCAAATGAAGGAGATACCGTCTCTCCTGTGGACTTCCTCATTCCTCTTCTCCTCTCCCCATTTCCCAGAAAGAGAAAAGGGAAACATGATTAGCTTGAAAACAAAGAAGAACCCTCGTGTGTGGAAACCCTGAACACAATTTTCTTTTTGAAATGTGATATCTGTACTTGTGTGTGTATTTTAATATAACTGGAGTCAATCTTACAAACTGTGAGCCAGACCTGGACCAGACCTGACCAGTATACCTCTGAGAAGCAGAACAGTCTCGCATACCTTTCGGAAACATGTCACGAAAAACAAAAAATGTCGATCATGGACACAGACAACCAATCAGAGAGGAAAACACAGAGACGGGGAGGCAGGCGAGCAAGCTGAGAGGCCATGTGTCCAAACTCCTCGACCTGTGTAAAGCGGGATACTTAAAACAAGAGAAGAAGACAAGAAGAGTGGCCGAAAGCGAGGACGAAGACGTCAAGAATGAACAAAGTGAACGAAAGACAGTCACAGACTTACACTGAGATGACGCGGCCGATGTCCTTACGCCTCGTCGTGTGGAGAGGAAAACACCAGGACTTAGACTCGAGTCTGAGTGAACCAACGCAGAGAGAGTGGACAGCGGACAGCAGGAAGTGAGCGATATCAGCTGGGGGAAGAGCATGAGAGAGACGCAGCAAAGCTTCCTGGGACACTCAGACACGCGCACACATGCGTTAAAGGCTAACACACATGGTGATGCAAGCGACACGATGGTGACATAACCACAATTACACATCTAACTCACATATGTTAGGAGGTGTTTTCTGTTTCTGCTTTAATCTCACACATTTTCACACATTCACGCACGCGTTGAATACTGCAGCACATTTATTTCTCTTTACTGGTGCCGAAGGTCAGCAAAGGTCAGATGAAGAGTTCGGGAGGGTGTGTTGTTGGGAAGTAAGAAGTAAAACTAAATGAATTCAAGTTTTACTGGGAAGCAGTTTGGTCGATACAAAAGGAAAGGGGAAACCATCTCTATTTTACGGTACAATCACCTCGTGAAGAACTTAATTTTTAGGAAGTTTGATACAGAAGGAACAACAATAAAAGCAATATCCAGTCATTTTATATGTATGTATCAGTAATGGAGCATTGGGTGTATCCCTCTTTCTGCAATACGCACACACATACACACACACACACACACGATGGCACATGCACGCAAGAAAAAGAGGAAATTCCCTTTCAATGAGGTGAACAATACTTGACATATCTTGACATATTTTTTCTACACACTTCCCCTCTTTGTGACAACTTCCTCACAGTTTTCACTACTAGCACTGCTTACTACTATAGGCTGCATGAATGAAGAAAGATGCACACACACACACACGCACACACACACACACGAGGAGAGAGACAGAGAGTTGTTATGCAACAGAAAAAGAGGAAGGTACATGTGTCACTCCAACTTTTGTGATGCAACACGCACAACTCAATGAACACACAGGCTCACGTTATCCCCTTCTCTTATACAGTCTTGTATGCATAATATTATGGATTTCCCGGGTACATTTTCACGACAAAAAAACCAACCTCTTGTTGGCCCTGGGACAATGAGGGATCTGAGGGGGCAAGATGGAGCATGCGAGTAAGTATCCCTCATTCTCTCAGTGCTCACACACACACACACACACACACACACACACATCTGAACTGACCCACCCCACTTCTCCCTGCATCCAACTCTCGGGCAAAATCGGATTTGCATAAATATTTGACAGTCAAATGAGATGCATAGTAAAGTGGGAGTGTAACTTTTGGAGAGCGCAAACTCTCCCCAGAATTCCCCTCTACAGGGAGACTCCCACAAGAAAAAGGTCCGGTGGGATTAATGGGACATCTTGCACAGTTTGAAATCATTGGGAATACTTAGAAATGCTTAATTTTACTGACTTCTCGAATTGCTTCAAGGGATTTACACTAAAAGATGCATTGCACCTACACACGCGCGTGCAGCACAGCTACAAAAGACACAAGAACATGAAGCTTTCTCACGCACACGCCTGCGTTGTTCAAAATTACTTCAAAAACTTTGATATTCTCAATGAACCTCACCTCAGTCAGCCTCGGGGCAGATTCCAGAAGTAAAAGTGCCGTCATTTGTTTTGCTCATGTGTACATTGCTGATAGAGATGGAAATGTTGTCTTTGTTTGCCTATTGATGCCCGAGGGGTCAAGAACTTGCTGCACTGTACAGGCTTTGATTTCACATCCAGTTTACCACCAGTATGCCCATCCCTCATTTTAGGTCTGTGTGTGTTTAAAGTGCATGATAAAAGTGGATATTGTTCATCAAGGTCACATTCAAACTACAACCACCATATTTCAATTATTTATCCATTACTGACTATTTTAAATGGTTACCCACTACCTTCGGCTAACAATTTGATATTCATTACTTTTAGCTAACAAGCTGGCTGTTCGTAAATTACTCTGAGCTAACTATTGCAAACATTTGTCCATTACTTTCAGCTAACCGTTTGGAATGATTTGAACAGTTTATCCATTTTTCTGTCATTTTCTTATCCATTCCTCCTAGCTAACGATTTGTTAATACAAAGCCCTTAATGGTCAGGCAGCATCATATCTTACAGAGCTCATGGTACCCTGTTAACCACAGTAGAGCGCTGCGCTCCCAGAATGCAGGGCTCCTGGTGGTTCCTAGAGTCTCTAAACGTAAAACGGGAGCCAGAGCCTTCAGCTATCAAGCTCCTCACCTGTGGAACCAGCTCCCAGTCTGTGTACAAGGCAGACCCCCTCCTCACATTTAAGAGAAGGCTTAAGTCTTTCCTGTTACATCTGTATGTGGAACTGTACTGTGCTGCTGTGCGTTCTCTATCTTCCTGCTTCTGTTCAAGGGTTCTTCAGGGGTTTTTCCTTGCCACTGTCGCCTGGTGCTGCTCATGGTGAGAATTGTTGGGTCTCTGCATAAAGAGTCGGTCTAGACCTGCTCTATAGAAACAAGTGTGATGAGATAACTTTGTTATGATGTGGCGCTATATAAATAAAACTGAGTTGAATCGAGTACAAGATCCAGTAACTACTTATCCTTTGACATCCCTTATGTACCCACTAATGTTGGCAGGATTTGATCTCAGGTATTATGCACCTTTTAAATGGAATGATCTGCAAACTGCACTGAAACTGCAGTCCTGCATTCCCCCGTGGTGATTTTAAAGCTGTATTATCTGATGTTTTTTATGATTCGGTTTGATTTTGATTAATTCCTTATTTATTTATTTATTTGTGTATGTTTTGTGTTCTCAGGTCTCTCGTGAAAAAGAGATCTTAATCTCAACGAGGCTGACTGATTAAATTAAAAAAAACATAAATAAATGACTCACTGTAGACATCAAAATATTGAATGAAAAACAACTCCCTGTGTATATTTACAATGAATATATATGTGTGCATTTATAAATTACCTTCAAACTCATACAGGGATGGAGCCACTTTTCATAGTAGGCATTTTAAAAATAGAGAACTGTTTAGAGGAACTCAGTTTTAGCAATGTGAAATCTGCAGAACGAGTTGGAACCAAACAAAAGTTATAGGGAAACACATAATCACTTTCAAAAATCTTTGGATTTCAACACAAAGCTACCATAAATTTGGCTGTGTAAAACCACAAACAAATCTAGACAAAATAAACACTGGCATGCAAAACTAAATGCCTTGTTTACAGCAGCAACAAAATTACTGAGCCCATATAATTGTGACTTTGATAACAATATGATTTGATTAATGATGCAGAGCCGGAGGAACAGGCCGAGCATGTTGGACTGTACTTGTAATAACAAGAGGAGACGTGACTTACAGGAAGCTGCTTGTGTGTCCTCGGCGGGCCTGAAGAGCGATTGCACAAACCAGTAGAGATTTGGCTTCATGTATACGGTGAATATGTGTAATAAAACACTAAAAGGCCCGCGTTACAGTGAATTTGGGGGCCACCAGCAACACTTAAGTATTAATAACACAAGATGAAAATAATACCTCCTTGACTATTTTTGCATTTTCTTCACAGTATCTTGATATTGAAGCCAACAAAAAGAAGTCACTCATGTAGCTCATAACCAGTTTTATAATAAATATTCACTAATGGCCTTTTAAAGGAGCACTACACCACTTACAGTACAAAGATAGTTCCGGAGCCACAGAAGGGAATGGGAATTTGGGAGCTTTTCCAAAGTTTGAAAAAATAACCCTGATGATGTCATCACAATAGAATTCACTGTTCATTGCATCATGGGAATTGTGGGATCCAGCATTTTGTGGAACCCACACTAGGAACTAAAAGTCACAATAAAGAAGTTGATTTTGACTGCTTTTTATTTTACTAATGGAAGTAAAATAATAAATCACTGGAGTACTATAATAACTATTTATTTTTTTTAGTACATGCAATGTTCTCATGTCAGATCAAATCAAGGTTTGTTTTGGTCCACCACTGCTACATATTTGTGGGTTGCACAAGGCCAAAGGTCACTACCAGGGTATAGATTCGAACAAAATAAACATCAGGAACACACAGGAAACCAAACACAACCCACTTATATATTTTGGTGACAATTTCAAAAACACTCTCAGTGTGCGTGATAATCACTGCAGGTTGCTGCCCCTTCTCTTTGGACATGAATGTCTAATCATCGGTGCACAATAATCTGTTGCTGAGACTTGGTCAGAAAACACCGAAAAACCCAATGCACATCATGTACTTTTCACATGCTAAATGCTCCCTCATCTGCCCACACATTCTTACACATATTTGCAGTATGCAAATTGCCAAAAGCAGCCAACAAATCTATGCACACGCCAGCATTAACCCTACCCCCCCAAAAAAAGAACACACAAAATCACCACACAGTGTAAATATGGACAAAAATGATTTTGCTCAGATGTAGAGCACTTGCTGTCCATTGTTCACTCACACACACACAGAAATGCAGCAGGTGTGCTACCAGGGAGGCTGCATATCATATAGTCAGAGTTACAGCAGAAGAATAGGAGTTAAGAATGTAAGATAAGAGCTCTTTGCGTACACACACACACACACACACACACACACACACGCACACACGCACACACACACAGACACACAGACACACAGACACACAAGGCTGCAAACAGGTTTTGTTCCTGGATATTGATCATGCACATATTTGTTTGCAGAGTGTTTGTGGATGTGTAGGTGTTACATGTCAAAGATCTCAATACTGCATGGCAAATTAACCCTTTATTTCCCCTAAGTGAACGCTTTAGTCATTCCACAACACAGAGTGCTGCTTGGAAACCACCTGCTACACAGAGACTATCAAATGCAGGGATGTAGTGGAGTGTAAACCCACCAAAATCCAGTTCACAACGGGTTTTAGTCTGACGTCAGTGTACAGATCTGAATGCACATCTTTCAACATTGAAACATGTACAAATTAGAGAGATTTGACCAAAATCATTAATGAAAGTTTACATTATAATTGTGGTTACCCTTTGATGATCAGTGTCTGGAAGTCATGACTTAAATGAGAGAAGAGGTCTAAAATAATTAGTAGTAAAAAAAAAAAGTAGTAAAAACAGTAGTAAAAATAATATGAGTATGAAAAATTATGAGAACAAAATGTGTCATTAGTGATACAGTGCAACACACCTTACTAACGCACACACTTAAGGTAGGTTTTGAGTGTGCGTATAACACTAGTGTTTATAGAGTTGGTTTAGACTTGCTCTATATTAACAAGCGCTATGAGATAACTCTTACCTCTTATCTTATGATATAGCACTATATAAATAAAATTGAATTGAATTGTTTAACAACACGGTTGTGCAGAGGATTAAGGCTACATTTACATTCAGTGTTCTTTATTATCACAACACAGCAAACCAAAGGGGCACTTTGGTATCTCACGTGCCTCTCTGGCGTGAATTTAAAGCAAACAAGAAGCATGGAAGTGTCCCATTGGTGCACAGATGTATCCTGGCTTAATAGATAAATAATAAATGGTAAATTAAAAAAAAGGTGCTTTGGCTGTTTGAGCAAAAAGGGCAGGGGTGCCCCGCTCCCACACCAGCACTGGGGTGGACTACTGTCGCATCTCATTTTCAGAAGTTGAAAGAAGAATAGCTGTATCTGGTCTATATGGTGACATACAGTTTAATGTACAGTATGTACTGTAAGTGACAGTGGTACAGAGAGAGAGAGATCCACCTCCTAATTGTAGCTCACACACTCTACTTCTTCTTTCTGCTAAAGTACAGGGGTGGACAGAATAACAGAGACACACTATTCAGAAAAGTAGTAGTTCTTGCAGGGTTATTGGATTAAAGTGTCCTATATTCTTGTTATTCAAAGAAAGAAAGAAAGAAAGAAAGGCAATGCACAGAAAGGGAGCATATACAGTACTGACTAACAACAGGAGATTAACCCTTTCAGTGTAAAACACACCGGCCAGACAGACATAGTGAGACAGACACAGTATAGCACCGCAAGTTTCATTTTTCACTTTCTACACACGGAGCCCTGACTCTTCATCTCGCAGCAGCGAGGCCAACGAGGTGTCAGAGTTGACTTGACATTTTCGGCTCAGATGTGATTACCTCTGCCTTTTTTTTTTTCTTTTACTTTGGCAAAACATTTAAAGGTGTATTCCATGGCATGCACATGCCATTTCCAAGTTTGCATTTTGGAGGTAGATGGTTATCAGCAAGATGTCTGATGGGGATTGGATGACTGTCATTCAAGGGGCAAGAGAGGGGGCTCTGTTTGCAGTGTCAATATTTACAGTGACACATGCTGACTGACTGAGGTGGATTGTGTGCGTGTGTGTGTGTGTGTGTGTGTGTGTGCGTGCGTTTGAGTGAGACAGAAAGGCGGTAAGACAGAATTATCAGCATGAATGGATGTCAGATGCCATGCTCCGATGAACAGATTTAGGTCTTAAAAAAAAACAAAACACAACTTCTGTCTCGTGTGGAGTGTGGTGTGCGCTCTCATGTACCCCGAAAAAGTCCCAGAACACTGGAACGAATTCAGCTGCAGCAATCGAAGTAGGCCTGTCCTGTTTCTAACTCTCCGCAAGATAAAGCTTAGAAGGTGTAGTCAACCAGTACAGTGTAATGTGATTTAATAAGTGACCAATCACAAGTGGACCCCGCATCTGTCACAATCTATGAGCCTCTTTTGCATTGCAAATCAGAGATATGCAAATGAGGGAAACACAAGCTCTGTCTGTACCACTTCTCTGTTCACTACACTATCACTATCTCTTGTCCTATGTGCTTTCCCTTTTTTTCCCAACCCTGTATTTGCACTAGTTTGACATTTCTTTATTCTACTCTTTGAATACTAAATCCCCATGAATCCTGTTATCACTGATTTCCCTTTGTCTGACTTTTTTCACTTTACGTTTCCCTCCCATTTGCTCCTCTTTTAATCTTTAGCAAATTCTGCTTCATGCGCCTTCTGGCTAACAAGCCCGCAATAACTAAGCACACCATGTCATGATTCAACAGTGTGACTCATTCAGCTTCATGCTGTCTGTTTGTTCTGCAAACTAAGCCCTAACTTTACGCTGTTTGATTTCAGCATGTCTTTCTTCCTTCTTTCGGTATTTTTGTGTGCATATGAGCTCATAGCCCCCAGCTATGCTTGCATCACAAAAATCATAATGTTGATTTACAGGTTGACTATTATATTTATACTGTAAACAAAGCAGCAGGGAGAGGCACCTATAATGTGCTCCCAACCATGAGGAGCCTAGCGTTGCCTCCTGTACCTTTCCTCCCATAAACTGAGCCACTGCAATGATTTCATTGCCCTCTAGTGGTCAAAACAGGATTTTAGATGTTGCGCCACTGCATCTGTCTAAATTCAGTCAATTGTAACACACAAATACGCACTGAATATCTAATGCATTGGACGTTGATTGAAAAGCATTTATTTCATTGTTCACAGTGTTCAGAGGTTGGCTGCCAGAACAGAAATATACAGTCAAGAAGTCCGATGACGCATCCAAACACCAAAATACTGAAATTCAGATTAGACAAGTGCAAGTCTTGTTTGGATCCCTAGATAGACCATAGTGCAAACATCTCTATTATCTCCAGTGACCTGTTAGTTAGGGTTACTGCTACCAGTACAAGCATTATTTATGGATAACATAGGCTTCATTTCATGGGTTTCATTCCAAAACTCTGATCATTACTAACGCCAAAGATTACATTTCTCCACAGACATTAGTCCATTAGCCCTATTATCTACTGCTATCAGTAGCTATCGGTACGCAGAAAGAACATGAATCCAAACACCTACAATTCTATATCAACTGGACAAACTCCATCTGCTGATGAAGAGTATGTGAGATGATTGACAGCTCTAAAGCAGCTACTAAATGGGCCGTATGGTGACATATATATCACAACTGCTGGTCAAGGTGGATCTTTGAACTTCAGCTTTTAAGCCAACGTGGATGAGAAGCGCTTAAAGAAATCAGAGAACATGGAAATTTGAATACATCCCCACCACAACCGGGATCATGAAGATCACGCAATATGATTGAAAGCTCGAGAACCACTACAGAATGGACCCTGTGGCAAGATTTGTTGCCTCCACGGTGGCATGTTCAGCTCTTCACGTGGCCAAACAAGAAAAGGATACTTTCTTCTCACTACTGAGAATTGGGCTCTGGGATGACCACCTTTCAAACCAACAGGCGACTGACTACACTATTTGTGAAGGCGGAAATGAAACTATTGGACAATATTGGAGCTGCACCACAAGCTTAGTTAACACTACTTTTCAACACGGACGACCCTTTAAAAGGTAAAAAAGGAAAATTGTGCCACTACTTCTATCATATTCAATGTTGTCCATTCGCTCTGTCCAATTTCATTATGGAAACTACTGTACTGTATATATATACCAGCTGGGTCTAAATGAATCTCTTTAGAACATCACAGTAAATTCATGGATTTTCTGAGAAAACCATTAAACACAGAAAGTACAAATCAGTACTTGTTAGTGAAACCAGTATGGCTCAGTGACCCTGTATCAGTGCTGATTCAGAGAGGTATTGAAATACAAGGCAGCCTGAAGCGTCAAGTCTCGACTAGGTCTGCACTACGGCAGTAACGTGTGACTTACAAAAAATAAACGGTGTGCACTTCATAGTGTGGCTTACATATAGAGGCAGCTTCAGCGAAGCATGGTGTGCTATAGTGAAGATGTGTGACTAATTGGCTAGTTTAATTACCAAGAGCTATATATAGATATGAATATGGTGACTTTCTTACAACTTGGCCAGTGCCTTAACTTTATTGCACTGCACCTTGTAGAAAAAGCTTATATCACAGTCACTTTTTAAAAAATTCAAAGAAATTCATCTATATATATATATATATACAGATTTTATGAACATGACTTGTCAATGTTTTAGTTGTGACAATAATGTTATCCAATACATTGCAAGTAGAATATACTGTGTGTTGGCTGGGTTGTTAGAATCATAAAGCTCAGGTTATTCCTCTATAGCCCAGGGAAGACGTGGGGGGGCCTGGGTCTCTGTTAGCACCGTGTGCACAGCCTCAACTGTGCCAGACGTGAATCTGAAATGTGACAACCTATTTAACTATACATATTTAGAGCAGAGTGGAAAAAAAAAAAAAAAATAGAAATACTCTTTTATATCAGTACATCTTACGCTTGGACTCACAAGTATTTACAAGTACTTTATATTGCTTTGTTTTAGGTTACATCAGATTCACAATTGAGATTATAGATATGAAAGTACCATTTTAGATTGTGAATTGTATTTCATTTTAATAATGAATGATAGTATATACTTCTCTGTAACAGACATTTTAATTGGATAAAATGAAATTGATATTAGAATTAGAGGTATCTGCAAATAGGGATTGGCCCGAGTCTGTTCATGACACAAGGTACAAGTGCGCACAGTGCCTGCAGCAAGTGCAAAAAGAAAGTCACAGAAATGCCTTAGATAGGTAACAGAGCAGTGGGTCGATGTGTCAGAACAGTACGTTGGCACCATGACGATGCTGAAGGGGTTTTAAGACCGAATCTGACCCTGATACTGGGTGAAAGATCAAACAGGAAACAAGCTGCTACAGTACAGTGTGTGTGTTTCAGTACGCTGCTATGGCTGAAGAAAAACTGGCAGAAACCATGTAAGAAAGCTTGTCCGGTACATGACAGACAGACCAGGTCGCTGTTTTAAGGCTTTGCTGTATATGAGCTTGTAAAGTGAAGTTACCCGATAGATAAATAAACGCACCCATTAAATTGTTACAAAAGTAACACCAGTGTAAGAGTTATAATTCCCAATATCCACACCCAGTAAAAAGGTTAATACATTGCTGAGATTTTGGCATGTGAAGTGCTGAGCTTGCACATCACAGTATGTACAGATTATACTGTTTATAACATTACAACACAAACACTTGGCTCTCGTTTGTGTGCTCCGCATCGGTGAGTCAGCTCGAGTCCAGAAACATCCAGCCGAAGCCACTCTGCGTCAGTCATTAGTTGTATCGGTCAGTTCAGTCAGTCTTACAACTTACGCAATTAAAACGGAATAGATTGTAGTTTACAGTACCGTGACATAATCAGCTTAGTGCTTGAGTTAAAAACGCGCTTCAGTGAAGAGTAGACAAGTGAGACACTTGAAAGAGCATCCAGTGGAGGTGCAAGCTGTACAAAACGGGAAAAGGTGAAAAGAGCTTAATGTGGCATGTTTTCTCTAAAAGTTCAAAAAGCATAATATATAGGATATAGTCCTCTTTTTCTTTCATAATGTATTTTATGTCATGTTTTCCAGCTCAGTCCAGCTGACTTGTATAGAATTTTGGCTTTTTCATTTCGTTATTGTTCTAGCAGCATTGTGCAAACAATATTAGTCTTCATTGATCCCTCCTCTGCCATCAGCCACAAACCTTTCAGATACTTTGAAGCAGATATCACAGGGTTACAGAGAAATGCATAACTTTATCAAATTGGCATATATTTACTAAGAATATCCATCCATCTGCCCAACCATGAATCTCTCTCCATATACTTTTTTTCCCCCTGCAGGGCTACAGTCCCCCACTCCAGCAGAGGGAGCCATTTCTCATGAATCCAAGAAAGACTCCCATCCAGTGCTCCCACTTGCAAAGCCTGCGAACAACCAGCAATGGGAGAAAACATGCTGGAGGGCCAACAAGGAGGTGGATAAACACCCCTCTCCCCCGTTCACAAAGGGAGATAAAACGCCTCAAGAAACAAGAGAAAGATTAAGGGATGTCTTCCCCTTCCCCTCCTCCTTCAGGCTCAGGGTCGTCAGCGTGGGGGTGTGTTTGCGTGTCTGAAGGTGTGTGTGCGTATCGTAGGCGGCTCCAGCGGGTCTTGTTCTTGTGCAGGTGAGCCATCATGGCCTGGCTGAGCGGGCTGGGCTCGGTGAAGCGGTGCCACTCCTCAAATAGAGGCTCCACAATGTGGGAGATGAACCCTGCGAAAAACACAACAAAAAAGATCTCCCAGTAAGCTGAGGAGCATCTTCGGATAGGGCCACACGATGACACTGTGTACAGATTTGGGTGTATGCATGTGCACACTCCAGCACTCACCTATCTGAATGGCTGGGACAGAGTCGGCCTGCTGGTTACACAGAGGACTAACCTCCAAGTCAAACTTTCTCTCCAGGTCACCTGTCAGGGCACCACATGAAAAACAGAGAAGCAATAACAAAATATGATGCTGATGCAGACCATCATAATATATTTAGGGTAATAGCTTAACACTTAAATGAATTAAAATAAAATGCTAGGGAACATGAGTATTTTTTAAGCTGTTCAAACATCAATAATTAGCCGTAATCATTTTCAGGTACCAATACAATTACTGTAAACAAAGAGCATCTCTGAGAAGACAGGCAGCATCTGGCTACAACAGGAAGAGGATGCACTGTTATTACAGATCAAACGCAGCCGTTATATTGGAGTTATCGTAGTTATCAGTTTCCAACTTGTAAATACACCCAAGTCTTAATTAGGACTATCTGATTCTTCCTTAATAATACAAAAGGACCTTAAACCAAACAAACATGGATGCCTGACGTCAGTATTTCAAGAAAAAGAACCCCAAATTTAATAGATAGTGTTTGACAGTTGATAGTATTTTTAGCCCTCACACAGCCAACTCTGCAATCATTTAAACGTCTTGAGTTGTCCGATGCCATTAATGTGTGAATCTTTCCCATCTCTACTATCCATCCCATATGACATGGATGCAGCATAAGCATTCAACGTTTCCTTCTATCATCCATTAATATGAAGCAAAGCGGGTTTGTGGAAAATATGGTCTTATTTTTAAGTGACATTTGCTCTAAAATAAAATCCACACATGAAATTAAGACTATAAATCATTTTGTTAATGTTAATGGTATTGGGGTATTTATATTGAAAACAACTACAGCTTAAAACGTGCATTCTTTCATAAGACACAAAGTACGTTTCTTCTTTATATTGTTTCTCTTGATACTCACCCTGCCTGTAGAATTCCTCGCACACCCTCTCACTCCACTGTCTGCTCAGCTCCCAAACCCGACACGGATTACAGACGTCTGCACACTTCAGAGCAATCTGAAGGCAAAGATAGAGCGATTCAAACACACACACACACACACACACACACACACACACACACACACAGAGTATGTAGCTACGCTAGCTTCACTGTTGAAATGCAAGTTACTGGATGAAGTACACATTGTGTATACCTGCAGTATAAAGTGCCTGTGTGAAGCGAGTTGGAGGTTCAGGTCCTGGTTGTCCAAATGTTCTCTGAAGGTCAACAGGAACTCATTCTGCCTGCTGATGTCTGTAGCCAGGATGAGAGAGCCCAGCTGCTGTTCCATGTCCTGCCTGAAGAGTAGAGGGGGGTGCCACTGAGTCAAAACAACAAACCCACTAATGCTTTTGATTCTAGCTGCTACCCAGCAACTGCTACATGTTTAGAAATATATTGTATATTTATTAGGAGGTTATCATAGGCTGTACTCTACCGCTTTCTAGTCCTTTTTACAGCTCTGTGCTAAATGGAGAGCTCGTGTTTTGGTGTTCTATAACTGACCCTGACCTCTGACCTTCCTGTGGAGGCTGGTAGATGAAAGGAGATTATAATACCAAATGCATCATGGTTAAACATGCGGATGTGTGTGGTTATGTGTGCATGTGTCTGTAAATTCTTCGAAGGTGCTGAATGTTCTTCAGGATGTGTATATGTGCGGCGATCAGTTACCAAAGATGCCAAAGATAAGGAAAGTCAAAAAGAGTGCTGTCATTACATTGCCGTTTGTGTCTACCACAGAGATCTGAAGTGCAATTGGTTAAAATGTCCTACTCCATATGTATGTTGGTCACAATTCAATGACAAATGGTAAGGAATTCTAATAAAATATTTGTCGATATATTATATATAAATATTGATAACAGCCTTAAAAATTCAGTGTCTTTCAGGTGTGTGTGTGTGTGTGTGTGTGTGTGTGTTCTTACGACATGTCAGCAGGCAAGTGGGACAGCAGCCCCGACTCTCGCAGCATGCCCACAGTGGATCTCCAGTGGTGGCTCTCCAGCACAGACGTGTTCTGTACAGGACGGGTAAGACCCAAAAATGAGCTTCAAACAGCCTCAGTTTACAGAACGGACGCTAGACGTGGCGCACATGTAAACCCACACTGCGACACATGTCAGCACACACGCATGTACCTGGTAGAGTGATGCCAGGTGGTGTCTGGTCTTGATGAGGAAGGGCTGGTTGACCCCGGGATGGTCCACGTCGTGGGCCGCTGCAGCCATCAGACCCAGGAACACGTCCAGAGGACTCAGCTGCTCTGTCAGCTACAACAAAAGAAAGGGAAATGGTTGTTCCTTGCCCTCGTTTCAAATGAAAGTTCTTCGAGGGTTCAGGAGAGACGCCATGAAGAGCTGAATTTACAGTATTTATCCTGACTAGCATCTGGTTTCCTCAATTTTGTCACCGTGTCAGTTTCTCGACGATGATTTATCCAAAGAGAGTGAATATTCTTATTGTCGTGTTCGCCAAGACCTTAAATTTTGAATGAAACAATGACTGTGAGGTTAAAGTGCTGACTTTCACGCTTTAAGGGTGTTTGCATGCATATTGGCAAAGAGTGTAGGACTCGACCTCTTAATGCTTGGGGGCTATGCAGTACTAAATTTGCAACAAAAAAAAAGCTTCAATTTCTACAGAGATAATCAGATGAGAATTTTAGCATCCTCACTCACAACTGTCCTAATGCTTCAGGAAAGTTCTGTGTTTTTACTCTTCTATTTAATTTGTACTACTGTACTTACTGTGCTTTATCATCCCTTTTGTAATTTCAGTAGAGGGCACATTCTGGATCATTTTACAAATACAAAATACAAAATGATGGATCATCATTCATCATCAGTAAAAGGACAAAAGGGACATCAATCAGAGAATCTTATATTGTGAGCATGCACGTGTTATCTAGATTGCAGCGGCATGTGTGTTGTGTTGAATTCAATTTATTCATGTAAGCGTTTTTAACAAAATAGGTGCCTCCCAAAGTGCTTTACAGAGCAATAAAATGACACAAAAGCAATTACTGTGCAAAGGGAAAGATGCATAGACACTTAATCTGGTCAGAGGGCTTCGGGGGTTTCTTTAGGCTGTGGATGGATGTGTTGTCGAGTCTAAGCGAGCAGGAATTATCCCTCAGGAGGAGAAGCTAATGGACTATGTC
This sequence comes from Gadopsis marmoratus, assembly GCA_036023855.1. Taxonomy (NCBI): domain Eukaryota; kingdom Metazoa; phylum Chordata; class Actinopteri; order Centrarchiformes; family Percichthyidae; genus Gadopsis; species Gadopsis marmoratus. Next base: position 43,696 of record JAVQJF010061427.1, read on the forward strand.
AAGTAGAAGGTCAGGTCTAGTGAAGCCATATAGTGTGTGTGTGAAAACAGTATTATTCTTTACCTTGGGCTCCTTCAGGTAGCAGTACATGGCTTGAGTGACATCGGCAGCGTGAACAGCATTGTGATAGGGATTCTGGGAGTGGTAGTCCTCTTGCACCATGCCTGTCAAAACAAGACCCAAGGTTAAAGCCCATTAAACATTAATCTGATCTTAACGTCATTTGGTAACACTGTTGAAACTGTCCCACAAATGCCTTTATTTGGCTATCAGAGCAGAGTCTTTTGGGTAATAGTCCAGTTAACAGAACAAGATTTTAGCTTCATGTTTTGTTTCACGCAGAATTTAGATTTCTTAACACTCAAAGACCTAGAACACTTTTCGGGGCACCTGACTCTCCTGTATTTAGTTTTTCTCACTGATTCTGGCAGCCAGCATCAAGTGCCATACATCACTTGATTCAGGAGAACCTTAACTTTCAGTTTGGCTCCCAATTTCACATTTGCTTTGTCTGAGAATGGATTAATTTACCAGAATGTTTAAAAAAACACTTAGAAATAAGTGGTGTTTTGTACTGTGAACTCAAGACAAAACCACAGGAGGTTTGTTTTCTTTATTTAGAAAGTTGTACTTAGATTTTTTAGACTTCCTACATCTAACCTTTCCAAAGTAAGTTATAGCCATTTAGAACAATATTATCCTAAATGTTTTTCAGTGAAAAACATGTTTATCCCTACATTTCCTTTATTGAAAAATGGTTATTATACCATAACAGCAGACACTGATTCAAAAGTGACTGTTTCAGAAAAATATATTATTATTTCAACATGAACAACAAATGTAAACAGTCCAACAAAGAGTGAAAACTGTTTTCACAAACTATATATAAATCATTTGTAAACTTATGAATTATAAATAGATTGAAATCATTTTCACAAAGTATACACATGTGAGAGAACGATATAATCAAGTGCAAATTATCTTCATAAACTATGTACAAAATGATATATATATATATATTATATATTGACCAAAATAGCAGCATTAGCTCTCTTTCCATCGTCTGATGACAAGTAGAGAAAACTGTAGGTTGTCTTCATACATTGCGAGTGTGTGGAAAAAGAACAGAAGGACAAAAAAACAAAAAGATGATTTGGCACTTTGTTTCCATAACAACACACACACACACACACACACACACACACACACACACGTATCGCATGCTATGGATGCTGGATTAATATTGGCTTACAGGCTTACAACAACGTCCCTAAAGTCACTTTATCCATATTTGTTTTATTGTGGGGAACATAAAACCCTGCGTCTCTTTTGTTCAGACAAAGACCCAGTTAACAGTCAGTCTGGGCTTTCCTGAAATGTTAAACCCTTCTCAGCTTTCAAGAGCACGCTGCCCCGCCAAAACAGGGCAAATGCTTTCAAGGCAGTGTTGACAATTGGGGGAAAATGCTAAGTGTAAATACACCACTACTCCTAACCATTCAGATGTTTTAAAATATATATTGTGTTAAGCTATAGCTTTCTGTAGTCAGGGAATTTGGTGTGAATATAACTGTAAATGATGAGTTTGCAGACAATGAACATGAATTATTGGATTCAGTTTACAAGTTCTGCTAATAACAGAGCGTGTCTAAACACGTACGTCGTTGTCCAAGAGTCTAGCAAATCCCTAAAGCTAAGAGCCTAAAATACTAGGATGCACTTTTACGCCTTGCTGGAGAACAAAGCGGGGGAAGAGGGCGGAGGGGTAAAACCGCAGACACTTCCTTGCAGCTTACCAAGAAACCTGTGCAGTTTGACCATGTCCAGCTGGAAGTGGTGAATGAGCCCGTAGACATTGAAGAGATGGCACATCAGAGTCACCAGGCTGTTACCTACAGCGCACAAATCCAGTCAAGAAAAAGGTCAACGATCTGAGAATGACATTTTACAGTACATAGTATATGTAATAACCGTATTGTGACAGAGAAAAAAAAACAACTTTAAAATCTCATTCAAATTTAATTGTCACATAAAGAAAACGACACTGACATCTCATAACATACAATAGTTAAATGGGTGAAGGAGCATGGTAGGTGAGGGACAAGAACATCTGTTGAATTTTAAGCAATACGAAAAAGCTATCTTACCATTTGTAAGACGATCAAAGAGGAATATGTCAAAGTTCCATGTGCCTACTTTTGATAGCATGTGCTGTAACGAGAGACAGATCTGTGATTCACACTTGACACAGGGCACCTGCACCTCTGCACATTTGTTGGGTTGCGACTGTTCTCACCGCAGCTTGTCCCAGGTAGTCGTCGTCCAGCAGATGCAGTGACCCGGGGGTGTGGGGCATCAACCCCCTGAGCAGCCTGGAGGCGTGGCAGTATCTCTGAAAGCTCAGCAGACGCTTCACCTTTCTCCTGGTGCCGGACTCTACCTCCCCCTGCTGGGCACTGGCTGGAATTATAAATGATTGACTTAATAAACCAGACCATGCAGAGTGCCTGACAAATGTTAGCTACCTGTGAGAAAAGTAGTGCAGCACTCACAGATAAGCATCCTAAAAGCAGTTTTAAGATTTCCTGTGGCTCTGTCCCAGGACTAGGATTTTTGGCCTTGATCAATTAAGTGTGAGTTTATGCTCCATCGTGACAAGTAGACAAATGCGTCTCTCACTTTTGGCAAACACATGCAGTACACTTAACCCAAATGTAATGCTCAATTACCCTGATTCTGCCTGGGAATCCCATAATTCATCAAGGTGTACCACTGCCAATAATTAACAAACACAAAGAACTTGATGACCTCAACTTCTTTGTGTTTGTTAATTATTGAAAATACAACCTAAATGCTGATTTCTACCTACATCACACATTGTTATCAAATGCACAATAAGTATCATACATTGCGGGTAAATGGGTTATCATATGAGCTTTATTCTTGTAGTTCGTCAGTAATTTAGATAAAACAAGGAAAATATCAGGATACGTCTCTTAATTTATGTATAGAACTACTCAATGTAATGGCTTTATTTCCTGCAGACATTTATCTATTTACATGTTGCCAGTTTATTATACACACCTAGCTATGAACATTGGTGTGCTACTATAGAACCATTCAAATGTATTCTGACATTTGGTTTTTAACTTGCATTTACTTGTATAATGCAAAAAATAAGAAAAGATGGATCAAAGCACAACAGGTGGAAGGTTGCAATCACTGTGTTCATGGTGTTGGAAAGTTTGAGTGGAATTCCTGTTTTTGTTGGCAAAATTGTTACTTTTTAGGAAATAAAATTGATGAGAGCGGTGTTAATGGACTGACAATTTCTGACAGCCAATTAATGTATGTTGTTTTGTATTTAAATGGGTCAGGAAACGCACTTTTGAGGATTCGCAGGTCAATCAGCGGGTAGGAGCCTCGTCTCTCAACCAGCAACACACCATCATGACCGGTGTTCAGTCTGCCATCAGCTGCACACAGACAGAGGAAGGAAGAGGGGAGGAAGATTAGAGGACGGTAAAAAAAAAAAAAAAAAAAGAGGAAGATGGATGAAAAAAATATAAATATTTTGTGTTATTATAAGATCTATGAATCAAAGTTTCCAGGAGGAACGAGAGAGAGAGAGAGAGAGAGAGAGAGAGAGAGAGAGAGAGAGAGAGAGAGAGAGAGAGAGAG